>JAUNZM010000745.1:0-151210 GCA_033459285.1 Clamator glandarius
TCATGAGGCTGCAGGCAGGGAGGAAGAACGGAACAAGGTTCCCTTGGTCCAAGAAGAAAGGGCTAGAGACCTGCTAGGCAAATTCAATATTCATAAGTCTGTGCGGCTAGAGGGGATTCGCCCAAGGATATTGAGAGCTGGCGGAGGTGCTTGCCAAACCTCTTTGCATCATCTACCGGCAGTCTGGAGTAATTCTTACCCCAATATTACTAATATGTTGCCTGAACTTCCCCCTTCATGCAACTGCTTGGCTGTGAATCTAATGATTAGATTTCATAAATCTAGCAACAGAGACAGAGCTGAAGTTGCCTCTGCAAAGAGTGAGAAAGAAATGGGCTTTAGCCCGAACTTAGAGTAAACCTTCACTAGTTCACATCTGTAGTAGGAAACGAAATGGCTCCAGCAGTCGACTGGTACAGTCACACGTACCGCTGCTGAATCCACGGGGCTTCACAGACTGGTTCCTTGCATCCCAGTTACTAGGACTTGTTCCAGAATCAACTGAGCTCCAGAACTGCAACTGATAGGTCTTTGGGCCAAGAACCAAAGTACCAGTACCAAGGACCGGTCTAACGCTACAGCTATTTGCAATTAGCCAAGTGGAAATACAAATAATTCAATAATACATCATATTTTAGGGCTACGAGCAGCAAAAGATTGTTCAAGTAGTGCATCAGTTAAAAGCTAAAGGGGAAAAAAAGAGAGAAGAAAAAGAGCAGCCAATGAGCTCTTTCCTGCTGGGAAAACAGACTGAGAAGGAATTGAAAAGTGCAAGCTGTGACTTGGTACGATTACCTTCACCTCTCCAGGCCTACAGCTGCTGCCCAAAATGATCTAGAGATTTTAGAAAGCTTTGAGACTGATGGGAAACCAAGTGCCATATACTGCAAGGCTTGAAAGTGGATTTCTAGGCAGGTTATCTACCATCACAAGAGAATTCAGAGCAGCTGGAGGGGTTTTTCTTAATCTTTTTGTTTAGATCCAAATCATAAGCTACAAAAGAAAAATCTTTTGGCACGAATTGACTGAAGAAAACACTTCTCTGTGTGTATTTGAGAGACTATGTTATTGCCCAGTTAGTTACTTAGCTATTGCAGAAAAAGTTTTCCTCTGCTGCCAGAGGATGCTTTGCTTACAGCAAGATAAGGCTTTCTATTTTTTCTTCTGCTAAGCTATCGAGTTGCTTCTTTCAGTTAACTCTGCTATATTCCCAAGGGATAAAAATCACCTTACCCGAAAAGCATACAGAAGTTAGTCTAAGTCCAAACAGTTGCACTAAAGCTTCATAGAAGCGGTCGATCTGTCCAAGCTAACAAAGAAGGGGGCATCCAACCCATATTGAGAGCATATGGAAATTATCCTTCTCGAGATGCAAAAGCCACTGAAATCTTCATTGAATTTAAGTTCTCAAAGTGATGAAACAGCAATTTTTTTTACTCCGTGAAAAAATGAATTTAAAGGTAAGAAAATAAGCATATATATTAGCTGAACTGACAAGGCAGAAAGACACAGTAAACTTTGCTAAAGCCGTATTTGAAAAATATGGATGATCAGTTTTTGAAAACCTGTCCACATGCAGAGTAGAAAAGTTTTAGTAGCTAACCGAGGAAGATGGCGAGCACAAGTATAATCCTTTGGGAAAAAAACTACCAGTGTTCTCTTAAATGTGGAAATACCTTTATCCTGGGATAATCGACTCCTTGACCTTTGGCATTTGAGCTCATTTATCTCAAGGTATAGTAATTATGTCATAAACCTAAACCACCCAACCATGTTGCAACTTACAATTATTAAAACTTTTATAGTCTTAACCGAGCAGACAGAGAAGTACGGGGAAGTATGCAAGCTGCACTTGGGGAAGGAGTGAAACGTAATACCAGCTCAGATGCGCACACACATTGACGTGTCAGCCATCTCAGGAAAGCTTAATTAACTACAGCAGAGCTACACAGATGACAACTGTTGTGGGTCTGCTGGCCCAATATCTTAAATATAGATGCATCTCGTCAGGTCCCATAGACTTAGATATGTTCAGGTTCCTCAGGTGGTCACAAATCTCATCATCCCCTAGAGTGGGAGAGGCTTTACCTTCCTGCCTCCCCCCTTCTCCTTGTTCATTGACCCAGAACAGGTGAGGAGAACGCTTGTCAGTGAAGACAGGCAAAAAAGTCATCGAGTACCTCAGCTTTCTCCGCATCTTTTGATACGAGGTCACCATTTTCATCCATCAGTCGGGGGGATATGCTTTCTTTAACCTTCTTTTTCTGGTTGACATACCTGTAGAACCTCTTCCTGTTAGTCTTTGCTTCCCTTGCCACATTCTGCTCCGGCTGTGCCTTGTCCTTCCCGAGCCCATCCCTACACAACCGGGCAGCGTCCCTGTACTCTTCCCAAGTTCCCCGTTCCTGCTTGCACTGCCAGCGCAGTTGACTCTTGTTCTTCAGTTTGACCGGCAGGTCCCAACCCAGTGACACTGTTCTCTTCCCTTCCCTGCCCAATTTCCTACAATGTGGAATGAGCACTCTTGCGCTTTATGGAAAGCATCCTTAAATATTTGCTAGCTCTGTTCTCCTTCCTTGTTCCTGAGGGCGGCATCTCAGGGAGTCCTGCTGACTAATTCCTTGAAAGGCTGGAAGTCTGCTTTCCCAAAATTTAGGGTCCTGACTATACTCATCACCTGACCCATAACCCTCAGGACTTTGAACTGCACCGATGAGCGATCACCACAGTCCAGGCTGCCCCCGATCTCAGTGTCAGTGATGAGCTCCTACCTCATCCATCTTACTACATCCACACCTCTGAATTGCTAAGTAGTAGTGAGAAGGTGCTCTGTAACTTATAGAACCTGCAGAATTTTTTAAAGTAAAATAAAAGTTATAACTTAAGTTTTTGTAGCATATGGTTCCTGTTTAAGGTTCTTCAGCCCTCCTGGGCCCAAAAACTGAACAAAGTATTTGAGGTGCAGCCTCACCAGTGCTGAGTAGAGGGGCCTAATCGCTTCCCTGGTCCTGCTGGCCAAGCAGTTTCTGCTAGAGGTCAGGAAGCCATTGGCCTGCTGGGGCTTATAGTCAGTTTTGGGCCTCTCGCTACAAGACAGGCACTGAGGAGCTGGAGCGTGTCCGGAGCAGGGCAGCGAGGCTGGTGAAGGGGCTGAGCACCGGTCTTAGGAGAGGCGGCCGAGGGGAGACCTCATCGTGCTCTGCAGCTCCCCGAAAGGAGGCTGGAGCAAGGCAGATGTACCTAGCGATAGGACAGGAGGAAATGGCCTCGAGTTGCACCAGGGGAGTTTCAGATTAGATATCGGGAAAACTTCTTTCATGGAAAGGGTTGTCAGGCACCAGAAGAAGCCACTCAGGGAAAATGAGGTGCTGAAGGATACGCTATAGTGGCGGATGGGTACAGTTGGACTCTGTGATCTCAAAGTTTTTTACAACCAAATGATTCTATGATATGAATTCAATTATTTTATTTTCATTTTGTCAGTAACAATGAGAAAAAAAACAGTAATGAATTTTGAAGCTTGCAAGTCAGTTAAGACTTTCCTTTGAAAAGCTTTTGAAACAAGCTTTTTATTTGCTTTTCTTAAGTGATTTTTTTCTGTGTATGTTGAAGTAAGTTAGGGTATAAAGTAAAAAGTAAAAATAAAGACATTGAAAGTAGAGACAGAAAATATTTATTTCATGGTGACGTAATTGTTTTTTTTAAACAAGCAATACAACGACTGAAATTGCAAGGTCATATTCCTCACTGCATTTAGTCACACTAGAGTTAAGGCCACAGTATTTGCAAATATTTTGTTTATAAAACATGCTATACAGCTAGAAGTGCACAACCATAAAGTCTGTCTTTCCATTGGAGTTACTAACATATTTCAAGTTGTGAACCTCAACCCCTGAGTAAGCATTGCTTCAGAAAACAGTTCATCGGGTCAGAAATAATCGGATGGACCTTTAGTTTTCTGTGGAATAATAGTAATTACATTCCTTAGAGAAGTACTGTCGCAGAAAGCACTGCAGAAAGGACTCATTCACAAAAATAGTTTTAATGGGTTCATGTTTCTGTGCTAGGGTTTTTGTGGATGTATTCTCCCTCCCCTCTTCTTTCTTTAAATCACATGGGCTATACCTTACACCATTAAGAAGTCATTATAAGAGTAAGATCTATTGAACTATACAGAATCATTAAATCCATAAAACAAGTTTTACAAATCTAAATACACAATAAAAAAATAGACATTTCCCAGTGGCTCCTGCTACTTTTATACATTCAAATATTTTAAGCTTCCATAGTGACTGCTTAGAGTATTCAGGTATGCCTAAAGCTCACATGTGCCGCCTTTTCAGCATCATAAACATTTCGTAAACGACATCAATAGCAGTAGATGGTTTTTCCCCTCAAGATTAATTTTTGATTCGTTTTCAAGACGGCACTTAGTGAGAAAGACAAAAGCAAGTCACGGTTGGGGCTTTGCTTACCTAAGCCAGAGGCGGATGGCATTCCAGGGACAGGGAAGCACTGTCAGAATAACTGCCTTGTACAGTATTCATCACTCAGATGATTATTACTTTGAGCTGTACTGCACTTACAGGACTATGGGATGCCCTACGCTAAGCTTCCAAAAGAGAAGTTCTGGCCTAAGCCCTTTAACGCCTGCAATTTAAGCCAAACTGACAAATGCTCAAACTGTAAAAAGCTGTACCGATAAAAGAGATATTGAGAAATGTTATGAAATGCACAGAGCCTTTATGCACTTTGAGTGGAAAAGGAGTTTGAAACATGCCTAGATCATGCAGATGCATATATTTGGTCAGACAGAGGGCTCCTTCCCCTCCCAACTGTTTGTATGGATTCCAGAAGCTTTGCCTTAAAATTCAATGAAGAAAAAAAGATGCACTTGATATTAATACAGCCACTGAATTCCAGACTTCACAATTGGTCATCGTTACGGAGAAAATATTCTTCTTCCTATGGACTGGCAAGTAGGAATTTTTGGATTGGCATTTCCTCAGTGACTAAAGACGCAAGACAGATGATCAATATCAGGTCTTAATTATCATTCTTGCTTCTGCAGACAGTCACTTTCTGATCTTATGATAATCTCCGGCCTCACATCAATAAAGGAGTCAGGCACAGTAGCAAGCCCTCCCCACTATGGGGGGGAGGAAAACAGAGCCTGTTTAACAGAGGGAATTCCCTAGCTCCATGGGAAGGTGCTTGCGTTATTCATTCCCTACAGTTGTACAATTGTTTCAGTTACTCCCTGTGTGAAATTTTACGTGAGGATGTACTGCAGAAGCCAGAACCAAACCGAGGGCGTTTTCCAAGCAATACACAGCAACTCCAGCTGAGAGAGACACGATGTGGACAGGGCTGGCAGTGACCTCTGCGCTAACTTGCATAAACCCCACTGCATCCCAATGTGAAAACCGGTTCACCCTGCACAATGGCTCCATTACCTTTACAGAATAGAGACTGCCAATTGTATTTAACTGTGCCAAGCCACGTGATGGTTTAGGAACAACTTCTAGAAATGGCAGAGACCGAGTTAAGGCTGAGCTATATTTACAGTAAAATTGTCAGCATTGCAGTCTGAAATGTCATGTAATAAAATACGAAAAAAAACCAACCTCGCGATTGTTATCCCGAGAGTACTATCAGAAAAGCAGTGCAGCAAAGTATTTTGATCAAAGCGTAAACCAAATTATCCGTTTTCCTAAACTGAAAACACACAACAGGAAATTCCATGATGGAACGCAAAGCCCCACGCAACTTGGCAAGGAAGAGCATCTATTTTACTCACTTGACCAAAAAGCAGTGTTTCTGGACTACATTAATTTACCCTAACTCCCCTGCAAGAGCTCACTATTCATTGCTTTTTAAACAAGGTTTTCTACATAAAACTACTTGGAACAGTCACCACATAAATGAAAACATTTTCTAAAAACACGATAACAGTACAATTCTTGTATAAGTAGGCACTACATCTAAAACCTCTTACGTTCTCTCTACTCAAAACATTTTCAGTTCTGAGCAGGAGTTAAACAACAACAGAAAAGCACAAAAGAGGGCAGAATTTCAACCCCCACCCCCAAGTGCACTCATTCAGTAAGTCACCAGAACTCAGCAGTTCTATCTGCTGGCAAAAAAACCCCATACATAGTTTTAGCTAGTGTATAGGAACAGCTTTTTCTTCCTGCTCTTGAGAAAACATCATCTAAACAGTAGATTAAGCAGCGTCAACCAAATCACTCCAATTTACATGATTGCAGTTTTCCTCAAAAAACTCCGAAAGATGCATGCGGTAGGATTACCCCAAACACTACGCTTATCCATACCCTCTAATTCCGATCTTAGTTACCATTGCCAATAACTTGCCTGGCACGGCTGTCACAGCCTTACTGCTTAATAGTTTACTAACTCTCCTCTAGAAAACGTTTTTAATACTGTTCTTATATTTACCTCCTCTGAGTCCTCTGGTACTGATATAGATTAAGAAAAAAAAATCCTGGCAATATAGGCAAGCTAACAGTTTTCTTGGGCATTTCATCAAAAAGTTCTGGGCGAACATAATTTTCAACTGCTTATGACACAAACCCCAAATTAAACAAACCACTTCTGGGAAAAAAAGTAACAGCTATCGCTAAAACTACACTGGAAATCTTATTTAGGCTGAGCATAAATCCTTAGGGCCCGAAAAAATTAAAAGATTTAAAAAAAAAAAAAGCTAAAAGAAAAATCTCTACTGCTACTAATAAAACAAGAACAAAGAAAGACAACATTAACTGCAAATGTTTGTGGTAACATTTCTCTGAAGCTGCCACACTACAAACTAATTTTACTCTAAGACCAAAAATCAAATCCACAAGCAAAATCATTACCTGAAACTCACAGAAGAAACGATAACAGTCGGCTCAAAGGCACCACAAAGAAAAACACGCGACTGTTCCAAACCCAGCAAAGAAAGGAAGAAAGGGAGGCGTCTGCAGCCCCTTCCCTCAGCGAAGGCTTTAACTGCAGCTGAGAGGCAGCTCTACATCAAGAGGCCTTTTAAGGGGCAAACGCTTCACTTGTACCTAATTGCTGAGCACAGGTGTGGCACAGACTTAACCAACCCAACTATCACCTTCAGAGATTTTTGAACAAGACCCACCCTGTTAACAGCAAAACTATAGCATCCCACTTAGGACGGGTAATAAGAAATTACTCCTAAATATAAAATGTTGGCGGTTTACTGAAAGTTCAATGTATGACAGCCAGACTTGATTGAAATGATATAAAATTATATATGTTATTAAGCCACTAAATGTCAATTATTGTTGTTAAAAAAATGTACAGATTAAAAAATTCCTTCCATGTTCTAGCTGCTGAGATACAGTGCGTATCGGTAACAGTTACATACAATACGCTTTACATAAGCACATTCCCATCTACCATTTAGACAGAACTGAACTTTTATTAAACTTCTTTAATGTGTCTCACGCAATAGCAAATTCAGAGACACTCCCATTTCTCAGCAGCGGGACGAGCAGCAAACTCTAAAGGGCACGTTCCACTGTTTCTTGTCGATCCTCCTCTTGCGATTTTCCCAGCAGTCTTCCTGTCACATTCAGCCACCTCTTATGCGTAGTCACGAGGCTAAAACTCAAGTCCAATAAAGCTGTCATAGAGAAACTAAAAGAGCGAGCAGACTAAGAGGAAAGGCTGTGTATCGCCGCCCTCCCCCGGACCCCGCGCAGCACCCCGGGCAGGGACAGGAGGGGTTCGGGAGGGACACGGGGCGCGGTCCCTCTCCCAGTCCCAGCCTGCATCCCATGGGCAGCAGCCAGAGGGAAGGCAGCGTGCTACCGTGTCTGTGGTGTCTGTAAGCATGTACGAGGCATAAACATAACAAGCGCAAGGCATGTGTGGTGTGTGTGACATGTTGCTTATGTGTGCAAGGCATGTGCGTGTCATGTGGATGGTGTGGTTGTGGCATAAGCCTGGCATGAGCACAGCGTGTGCATGGGCGCAGTGACGTGTGCGTGGTGTGTGCATGTAGATGGTGCATACACAGCATATACATAACATGAACATGGTGTGGCATGTGGGTTCTGTGTCCAAGGCATATGTGCGGCACATTGCTTCTGTGTGCAAGGCTTGTGCATGGCCTATGCATGGTGTGTACATGGCATTTACATAACATGGACATAGTGTGTGACATGTTGCTTGCATGTGCAAGGCACGTGCGTGGTGTGTGCATGGGGTGAGCATAGTGTGAGCCTAGAATGTAGATGACGTATGCATGGGCCACTAGCATGTGTATGACGTGTGTATGGCTGGTGTGTCATCCTGATGACCTGTGCTAGCGTGTTTGATGCATATGTGTAGCATGAACACAGAATGTACATAACATGCACATGGCATATGTGGCATGTTGCTTGTGTGTGCAAGGTATGTGCATAGCGTGTGCAAGGAATGTGCATGGCTGGTGTGTCTCCTTCATGGTGTGTGCGTGGCACATCCATGGCTGGAGTGTCACCTTGATGGCGTGTGCTAGTGTGTTGGATGAATGTGTATGGCATGTACATGGCATGTACATAACATGCACATAACAAGTGGCATGTTGCTTGCATGTACAAGGAATGTGTGTGGCATGTGCTTCACCTTCACTGAATGTGCTAATGTGTGAGTGGCGTGTGGATGATGTGTAAACAGCACATATATAACATGCAAATGGTGTGTGTGCAGTGTGTGGAATGCTGCTTGCATGTGCAAGGCATGTGCATGGATGGTGGGTCACCTTCATGGTGTGTGTGAGCATGTGTGGCTTGTGCACGGCTGATGTGACATCCCGATGACATGTGCCAGCACGTGCATGGCATGTGTATGGCATGTACGCAGCATGTATGTAACATGCACATGGTGTGTATAGCATGTACATGTTGCTCACATGTGCGTGGTGTGCGCATGGCCTGTTCATGGATGGTGTGTCACAATCGTGGTGTGTGCTGGTGCATGTGGCATGTGGATCATGTGTACGCAGCATATACATAACATGTGCATGGCATGTTTGCCATGTTGCTTACATTGCAAGGTGTGTGCATGACAGATGTGTCATCTTCATGGTGTGTGCTAGCATGTTTATAACGTGTGGATGGCATGTAAAAGGCACGTACATAACATGCAGATGGAGTGTGTAGCATGTTGCTTGCAGGTGCAAGGTGTGTGCATGGGATGTGCATGAGTTGTGGTGTGAGCCTAGCATGTACATGGCATGTGCATGAGGGCAGTGGCATGTGTGGCGTGTGCCTAGCATGTATGTGCCATGTTTATAGCATGTAGCATGCACATGTTCGGCTGGGAAAGCCCATAGCACCCTAGTATTGTTGTCTCGATCCTGCATTCACTAAACACGATGCCGTCATGTGCTAACCCTAAGCAGATAACGCTCCGACTCGTGCTGCCAACTTGGTCAACGGCAATTAGCAAAGGCGAGTCCTGAGAAAGCCACGTACCTGAACAGTGCTGGCCTGCAGGGCACCGCCACGTCGCTTCTCCCTCTCTCCCTGTGGAGGGGTCGGGATCCCACAGGGGCTGTTGTTGACAATACTCCTGTCAATTCTCTCTGCTGACAAAGGAAAAGCAAGGAGCTGTTATGACAAAATACTCCAAGTTACCGTGCTTTAAATGAACCACCCTCCTCCCTCACAGCTCTCACCACTATGAGCGACACCCCAACGCCCAGCGAGCTCTAAGCCGTGCCAGACTGGCCCGAGCCTCCCACGGGACCGGGCAGAGCTCTTCTAGCTCTCTCTGCCACTCTGAGGCCGTCGGAGGGAGGACAAGCAACCGAGAGGCTTTCTTCGCGGGAGGCAGGCGTACTGCGATTCACCCGGTACAGCAGCCTCTGAAAGGCTGCGTGTCCATCTCCCGGCCCCGAACTCAGTGCCAAGGGATACCTTAGCGCTTAAGCTAACAGGAGAAATATTTTAGTGGCCGCTCTTTCCTACCCAATGACCTCCTGATACACCGGTTCAGCCACACTTGAAGTAGAGGACAAACACTGAGGAGGCAGCAAAAAGCATGAGAAACTCAAGCTTATTTCACTCACCTTTGCCTCAAAGCGGACCCCTGCCTTCAGGTCTCACAGCCCTTTCTTCTCCTTCACCAAACCAGGATAGGGAATCAGGTTTCACTCACCTCCCATGACAGAACACTCTAGCCATGTGCAATTTCTCCCCAGAGAAACGGTTCTGGTTCCCCTGCCGGCCCCAAACAGAAGGACGCTCCTGATGTCCATTCTCATCCATTTCAGCAATGGAAACTCCCTTGTTCACCAGGCATCAGCCTTTCTCCCCACTCTGAGTCTAGCTGGCCACTTGTCTTCCTCCGGTTTTCTCAGCCTTGCAGCCCATCGTCTGCCTGCTCTAGAGGGGAAAAGAAAGTGGAGATCGGCTTTCACACGCCTCCAAGGAGACACGCGGCCCGCAGGACACCGTTTATGTCAGCGCGTCACCTGTCTCCCACGTAGCCGCCCCCTGCGCGAAGGGCATCTTCAGCGCAACAACCCACAGGCAGCAGCAAGGGTTACTGCAGTCGGGGAATCCAAAGACTTCAGTTTCTATGGCACCTGGGAGCATATGGAGCCTTCTGCGTTCGCTTGAAGGATGAGATCTGCCCAATTTGGGCAGAAAGAAGCCACTTCAGCTGCAGACGCTCTCATGCTAATGAGGCTCCCGGTGCTGCCAGCTCTCGTGTGGCAAGGACGCCCAACACCGCATCACCTTTCCATCCCTAGAGCTGGTCCCTCTAGCTTAGCAAGCAGATCAGCGGTCCCAGCACACGACCTCCGCACTGGGAAAATTCAGACCCACGGGACGACCCCACAACAGCTTCCAGCTGCAGATCCCGACAGCAAAGCTACCCGCTTAGTTGCGCCATCATCGATCTCCACGCCAAGCGAACACGAGTGTTTCACCCTCGCGAGGCCCTGAGGCGCCTCTGCAGGCTCGTCGGGGATCTGACCGCTTTCTGAGGAACCGCATCGGCCGGCCTGCGTGCATTCTGCTCGGCCACCACCTTCCCCGGGGCTTTCACCTGACAACCGTGACGCAACATCAACTCGTGCGTAAGCACACACGTACACACGCGCAAAGGAACGCTAAAGGGCAAAAACACGAGGCCTCGCTCGGCCACAGTGCCCTGAAGATGGTCCCACAGAAGCCAGACCGAGGCCTTTTCATTTAGCCGGCAGAGAGCAGGTAAAGTTCACCCTCCTTCTCCCTGCCCCGTGCTGTGCCAGCTCGCGCTCCATTACTCCTCACGACGGGACAGAACAACACCGGGCTTGGAAAAAGCAGGGCAGTTCTGCAAGGCTTTTGCCAAGTTTTCTGCAACAAAGACATTCTCCAGACTGACTTTTTGGGCTGTGAGGAAAGAGAGGCTTTAAATGACACGCACACCCCGCCCCCGCAGCTCTCACCACCGCGCACAACACCCCAAAAAAGTGACCCCCACGTCGCTCTCTCTAGACTGACAACACAAAAGCGCTTTCCAAGCCTCCCTTTCCGCTCCTTCCCCCCCTTCTCCTCCCATTGTGCCCCATACACCCCCTGCTCTCCCCCTCCCGCCCTTCCCCGGGGGCAGCGAAACACAGCCCGGCCCCGGCAGGACCGCGGAGAGCGAGCCCGGAGCGGCGCCGCCGGCCATAGAGCGCTGCCCCGCGCCGCTCCCGGCCGCCCCCCCCGCCCTCGAGCCGCGCCTCTCCGGGCGCCTCTGACTCCCCCGAGCCCAGCCCCGTTCCAGCCGTTCCCCGGCGGGGCTGGCGCGGGCCCCGGCGGGCAGCGAGGGAGCGCGGCGCCCGCGCCACGTGCGCGGCAGGAACCGCTCGCCCGCGCTCCGCCTCGGCCCGCCCCCCGGCCGCTCTCCCGGCGCCGATTGGCCGCCGCTCGCCGAGGGACGCGCGGCGCAGCCAATGGGAGCGCTCTCTGCGGGGCCCTTCCCGGGGGCAGCCGAGCGCAGCCGGGACGCGCGGGGCTCTCGGGGGACGCGGGCACCCCGGGCAGGGACGGGGGACGCGCGGGGCTCGGGGCGCCGTCCCTCTCCCGGCCATCAGCCTGCACCCCGCTGGCCACAGCCGGCGGCGGGCGGAGGGGCAGCGAGGAGCAGAGCCGAGCCGGCCCGAATGGCGCCGCGCGGAGCCGACAGAAGCCGAGCGGATCCGAGCCGCTCTTCGAATCGCGCCGCTCCCCGCCCCTCCCGGCTCGCCCGCCCCTGGGGGGCGTCCCCGCCCGCCCCGGGCTGCAGTACCGCTCCGCGGCCACGGCGCGGCAGCACCGAGTCCCCCATTCATTTCCTAGGGCATCGAATACCCGAGTTCCGCGCTCTGATCGGTCGCTTCTCGATCCCACTTTGCCAGCGCTGGCTTCTGATTAGCCGTATATTTCGCGCTCTGATTGGTCGCCTCTGGATCCCACTTTGTCTGTGCCGCGTTTTGATTGGTTTAGGCCCTCTTATGGTCAAACTGCCTTGTAATGGCAATTAGCCCGGTTTGCCCCTATATGATCAATTTCCTCTTTAACGGTCAATCTGCCGTTTTATGGCAACTGGCCAAGTTTACCCTTATGAGATCAATTTGCCTTTTTATGGTGAGTTTGCCCTTTGATGGCAATTAGCCCAGTTTGCCAATGGTCAATTTACCCCTTTTATTGCAATTTGCCCCTTTCATGAGCAATTTGCCCAGTTTGCCTTATATGGTCAATTTGCATTTATACTGTTATTTTCACCTTTTATGCCAATTGGCGCATTTTTCCCTTATATGGTCAATTTGCTCTTTCATGCCAATTTGCCTTTATATGGTCAATGATAGCGACCCCATGCACACCCCACCCTGCCCCGGGCTGCAGTACCCTCCGCGGCCACCACGCGGCAGCACCGAGCCTGGCAAAGCTATTTTTTGACCGTTTCTCGAGTCGCGGGTTCGAGCCCGACGGGCGCCCAAATCGCCCGGAGCAGCAGCTCCCGCGGCGCTGCCCGCACTCCCCTCCCCTCCCGCGCTGCCGGGCTCCGCAGCAGCGCAGCCCGTGCCTGCCCTCCCTCGGGCCGAGCCCCAGCGAGGCGAGCAGGGCTGCGCTGACGGGTGGAGCGGCGGCCGCAGGCTCCGCTCTTCCCGCGCCGAGGGGACGCTCTCCGAGCCGTCTGCGGCCAGCAAACCTCACTCACCTTAACCGCTCTCCCTCCGAGCGGCAGCTGGAAGGGAGAGGTGGCGCTTCCAGAGGAAAGGCCGCAGCTTTCCTTCGCTCCCGCATGCCGGCTCTGGATAACGGGAGCTGCTCCGACGGGAGGCGTTTCGGCTGTAAAATACGGGCAGGCTGCAAAGGAAGAACCGACCCGCTGCAGGAAAGGACATGGAATTCCAGTCCGACACAAGAGGAATTAGGAAATGCAAGCCACATGGACAGCGAGAGCACTTCCCTGCTGAACATTCGCACGTCGTCGCGATCCGGCACGCGGCCCCGGCCGCCAGCGAGCCCGTCTGAGCCAATCAGCCGCCCGTGCAGTGAACGGCGGCTGCCAACTCAGAGCCTGCGCGGCACGATGCTCCCTGTGCCGGACCCCGGCTGGCGGCGCCATCGCCTCGCGCCCCCAACGACCTCCACCACCTTCTTCTTTCTTCGTTTCCAACACTGATAGAAGCAAAACGCGTGCGGCAGCCGACGACCGATCGAAAGCTTTAATGCGGACAGCGCCTTCCGCCTGGGCGCGGGCAGGAGGAGGAGAGGAATCCGCTTCCCACGCGGCACCGAGGAGAGAGACCTGCGGGAGGGAAGCACAGAAAGGATCGTTAGCAGGGCGACGAGACGAGGCGGCCCTCGGCCCCGGGACAAAAGCGCTTTCCTCCTTCGCCCACGGTTCCTTCTCTGACCTTCCAACCCCCGCTCTACAGCCCCCCCAGAGCGAGCCGAGAAGAGAATCTCCTTCCAAAGAGCGGCCAAAGGTTTCACTCCTCCCCCCCGAAAGGAAACCGCGAGGGACGGGAGGACTCGCCAGACGGAAAGCGGCGTCACCGGACCGAGCTTCGGAAAAGTCCAGAGAGAGCATGATTTGTTTCGACGGTTATTCTGTTAGACGTACTTGGTCAAAAAGAGAAACGGAACCAAACCGAGTCTCACCCAGCGTGAACTCGTCACGCTGAGATGTTCTACCTCACACCCGCGTGACAGCCCAGCCAAGAAAAGCAGCCCGGGCCCCCTGCTATTTCTCCTCCTCCTGAGGCACAAAGGCTCCCCCCGGCACGCCGCTTCCCTGGCCGGGGTCAGACCTGCAACGCGCCGGCTGCCGGCAACCACGGCACCGCACGCAGCTCCAGCTCAGCCCAGACGACAGGCCTGAGGAACACGAGCCCGGAAGCTCCCGCTCCCGCTCTTCTCCGCCTGTCGAGAGAGCGGAGAGCGACGAGACCTCCCTGCCACGATCACACGCACGCCCATCCGCGCCGGCATCGACCTGAGACGGCGGGAGACTTCGGCACGGTCAGCGGCCGGTCGCCGGGCTTCACTCCTACGCTGCGGTATTTATTCGTGCGGCGAGTTTGCCTCGAGAACCTGCGAAAACAGCAAAGCCAAAAGGAAGCAAACACTTGCGGGTTTGACGAGGGTGAAAGTGGCAGCCGGGGGGATCGTGGGTGCGAAGGAGGCAGGCGGGTGCCTGTCTGTAAGTGCCTCGCTGCCTCGGGTGCCAGAGTGAGCCACCAGGAAGGCGCGAGGCACGCTCCGAGCTTGTGGATTTAAGAGAGATCATCGCGATCCCACGAAGACGCTTGTAGAGCTCAGAAACCAGCCACCTCGGCAGAGCCGCCTCTGTCGTTGGCGGAGCTGGTTTTGCTCGCTGGGTTTGAGAGCCTTTTGCAGAGCAGCTGTAAAGTTAACGAGGAGTCAGCGTGCTACAGGGAAACTTGAACAGACAGTCTGCAGTCCCGTTCGAGCCGTTCACGACGTGGGGGGACAAGAGGGCGCAGTTCCTCTCCCAGCCCCAGCCTGCACCCGTTGGCCGCGGCGAGCAGAAGAGCAGCAAACAGCCGGGAGCCGGGAGAGGCTCAGGAACAACATTTGGTCAGAAGAGAAAGGTCAGAGAAGATCAAGAAAAGTCAAAGAAGGTCGAAGGAGCTCACAGAAGGACAGAGGAGGTCAAAGACGGTCGAAGGAAGTCGCAAAATAACAGAGGAGATCAAAGAATGTTGAAGGAACTCGCAGAAGGACGGAGAAGATCAAAGAAGGTCGAAGGATCTCGCAGAAGGTCAGAAGAGGTCAGAGAACGTCAAATAAGATGGAAGGAGATCACAGAAGGACGGAGGAGGTCAAAGAAGGACGAAGAAGCTCGCAGAAGGACGGAGGAGATCAAAGAAGGTCAAAGAAGGTCGAAAGATCTCGCAGAAGTACAGAGGAGGTCAAAGAAATTCAAAGAAGGTCGAAGAACCGCGCATAAGGACGGATGAGGTCAAAGAAGGACGAAGGAGCTCGCAGAAGGACGGAGGAGGTCAAATAAGGTCAGAGAAGGTTGAAGGAGCTCATAGAAGGACAGAGGAGGTAAAAGAAGCTCAAAGAAGGTCAAAGGAGCTTAGAGAAGAATGGAGGAGGTCAAACAAGGTCAAAGAAGGTCGAAGGAGATCGCAGAAGGACGGAGGTCAGAAAATGTCGAAGGACCTCGCAGGAGGACAGAGGAGATCAAAGTAAGACTAAAAAGGGCGAAGGAGCTTGCAGAAGAATGGAGGAAGTCAAAGAAGGACAAAGGAGCTCGCAGAAGGACGGAGGAGGTCAAAGAAGGACAAAGTAGGTCAAAGGACCTTGCAGAAGGACGGAAGAGGTCAAAGAAGGTGAGAGAAGGTCGAAGGAGCTCACAGAAGGACGGAGGAGGTCAAAGAAGGTCGAAGGGGCTCGCAGAAAGACAGAGGAGGTCAAAGAAGATCAGAGAAGGTCGAAGGAGCTCATAGAAGGATGGAGGAGGACAAAGAAGGTCAGAGAAGGTCGAAGGAGCTCGCAGAAGAATTTAGGAGGTCAAAGACGATCAAAGAAGGTCGAAGGAGCTCGCAGAAGGACGGAGGAGGTCAAAGAAGGTCAAGAAAGGTCCAAAGAGCTCGCAGAAGGACGGAGGAGGTCAAAGAAGGTCAAGAAAGGTCGAAGGAGCTCGCAGAAGGATGGAGGAGGTCAAAGAAGGTCAGAGAAGGTTGAAGGAGCTCGCAGAAGGATGGAGGAGGTCAAAGAAGGTCAAGAAAGGTCGAAGGAGCTCGCAGAAGGATGGAGGAGGTCAAAGAAGGTCGTAGAAGGTCGAAGGAGCTCGCAGAAGGACAGAGGAGGTCAAAGAAGGTCAAGAAAGGTCGAAGGAGCTCGCAGAAGGACGGAGGAGATCAAAGAAGGTCAAAGAAAGTCGAAGGAGCTCGTAGAAGGACGGAGGAGGTCAAAGAAGGTCAGAGAAGGTTGAAGGAGCTCGCAGAAGGACGGAGGAGGTCAAAGAAGGTCGAAGAAGGTCGAAGGACCTCGCAGAAAGACAGAGGAGGTCAAAGAAGGTCAGAGAAGGTCGAAGGAGCTCGCAGAAGGACGGAGGAGGTCAAAGAAGGTCAAAGGAGGTCAAAGGAGCTCGCAGACGGACAGAGGAGGTCAAAGAAGGTCGAAGCAGCTTGCAGAAAGACGGAGGCGGTCAAAGAAGGTCTAATAAGGTCGAAGCTGCTTGCAGACAGACGGAGGAGGTCAAAGAAGGTCGAAGAAGGTCAAAGGAGCTCGCAGAAGAACGGAAGAGGTCAAAGAAGGTCGAAGAAGGTCAAAGGAGCTCGCAGAAGAACGGAAGAGGTCAAAGAAGGTCAGAGAAGGGCGAATGAGATCGCAGAAGGACGGAAGAGGTCAAAGAAGTTCAGAGAAGGTCAAAGGAGTTTGCAGAAGGACGGAGGAGGTCCAAGAAGGTCAGAGAAGGTCGAAGTAGCTCGCAGAAGGATGGAGGAGGCCAAAGAAGGTCAGAGAAGGTCGAAGGAGCTCGCAGAAGGACAGAGGAGATCAAAGAGGGTCAGAGAAGGTCAAAGGAGCTCGCAGATGGACGAAGGAGGTCAAAGAAGGTCTAGAGAAGGTCAAAGGAACTGGTAGGACGGAGGAGATCAAAGAAGGTGAGGGATGATTGAAGGAGCTAGCCGAAGGACGGAGGAGTTCAAGGAAGATCAGAGAAGGTCGAAGGAGCTCACAGAAGGACGGAGGAGGTCAAAGAAGGTCAGAGAATGTCGAAAGAGCTCGCAGAAGGACGGAGCAGGTCAAAGAAAGTCAAAGAAGATCAAAGGAGCTCGAAGAAGGACTGAGGAGATCAAAGAAGGTCAGAGAAGATCAAAGGAGCTCACAGAAGGTCTTAGGAGGTCAAAGAAGGTCAGAGAAGGTCGAAGGAGTTCGCAGAAGGATGGAGAACACCAAAGAAGGTCAGAGAAGGTCGAAGGAGCTCACAGAAGGATGAAGGAGGTCGAAGAAGGTCAGAGAAGGTCGAAGAAGCTCGCAGAAGGACGGAGGAGGTCAAAGAAGGTCAAAGAAGATCAAAGGAGCTTGCAGAAGGACTGAGGAGATCAAAGAAGGTCAGAGAAGGTCAAATGAGCTCACAGAAGCACGGAAGAGGTCAAAGAAGGTCAGAGAAGGTCAAAGGAGCTCGCAGAAGGACGGAGGAGGTCAAACAAGGCCAGAGAAGGTCGAAGGAGCTCACAGAAGGACGGAGGAGGTTAAAGAAGGTAAAACAAGGTCAAAGGAGCTAGCAGAAGGACAGAGGAGGTCAAAGAAGGTCAAAGGAGGTCAAAGGAGCTCGCAGAAGGACGGAGGAGGTCCAAGAAGGTCAGAGAAGGTCGAAGGAGCTCGCAGAATGACGGAGGAGGTCAAAGAAGGTCAAGAAAGGTTGAAGGAGCACACAGTATGACGGAGGAGGTCAGAGAAGGTCAAAGGAGGTCGCAGAAGGACGGAGGAGGTCAAAGAAGGTCAGAGAAGGTCGAAGGAGCTCGCAGAAGGACGGAGGAGGTCAAAGAAGGTCAGAGAAGGTCGAAGGAGCTCGCAGAAGGAGCTAGTATGTCAAAGAAGGTCAGAGAAGGTCGAAGGAGCTTGCAGAAGGACCGAGGAGGTCAAAGAAGGTCAGAGAAGGTCGCAGGAGCTCACAGAAGGATGGAGGAGGTCAAAGAAGGTCAGAGAAGGTCGAAGGACCTCGCAGAAGGATGGAGAAGGTCAAAGAAGGTCAGAGAAGGTCGAAGGAGCTCGCAGAAGGACGGAGGAGGTCAAAGAAGGTCAGAGAAGGTCGAAGGAGCTCGCAGAAGGACGGAGGAGGTTAAAGAAGGTCAGAGAAGGTCAAAAAAGCTTGCAGAAGGACGGAGGAGGTCAAAGAAGGTCAGAGAAGGTCGAAGGAGCTCGCAGAAGGATGGTGGAGGTCAAAGAAGGTCAGAGAAGGTTGAAGGTGCTCGCAGAGGGATGGAGGAGGTCAAAGAAGGTCAGAGAAGGTCGAAGGAGCTCGCGGAAGGACGGAGGAGGTCAAAGAAGGTCAGAGAAGGTCGAAGGAGCTCGCAGAAGGACGGAGGAGGTTAAAGAAGGTCAGAGAAGGTCAAAAAAGCTTGCAGAAGGACGGAGGAGGTCAAAGAAGGTCAGAGAAGGGCGAAGGAGATCGCAGAAGGACAGAGGAGGTCAAAGAAGGTCAGAGAAGGTCGAAGGAGCTCGCAGAAGGATGGAGGAGGTCAAAGAAGGTTAGAGAAGGTCGAACGACCTCGCAGAAGGACAGAGGAGGTCAAAGAAGGTCAGAGAAGGTCGAAGGAGCTCGCAGAAGGACAGGAGGTCAAAGAAGGTCAAGGAAGGTCGAAGGAGCTCGCAGAAGGATGGAGGACATCAAAGAAGGTTAGAGAAGGTCGAAGGAGATCGCAGAAGGACGGAGGAGGTCAAAGAAGGTCTAAGAAGATCGAAGGAGCTCGTAGAAGGAGGGAGGAGGTCAAAGAAGGTCAGAGAAGATCGAAGGAGCTCGCAGAAGGACGGAGGAGGTCAAAGAACGTCAAAGAAGGTCGAAGGAGCTCGCAGAAGGACAGAGGAAATCAAAGAAAGTCAGAGAAGTTCGAAGGAGCTCGCAGAAGGACGGAGGAGGTCAAAGAAGGTCGAAGGGGCTCGCAGAAGGACAGAGGAGATCAAAGAAGATCAGAGAAGGTCGAAGGAGCTAAGAGAAGGATGGAGGAGGTCAAAGAAGGTCAGAGAAGGTCGAAGGAGCTCGCAGAAGAATTTAGGAGGTCAAAGAAGATCAAAGAAGGTCGAAGGACCTCGCAGAAGGGTGGAGGAGGTCAAAGAAGGTCGAAGGAGCTCGCAGAAGGACCGAGGAGGTCAAAGAAGGTCAAAGGAGGTCGAAGGAGCTCGCAGACGGACAGAGGAGGTCAAAGAAGGTCAAAAAAGGTCGAAGCAGCTTGCAGAAAGACGGAAGAGGTCAAAGAAGGTCAAGGAAGGTCGAAGGAGGTCGCAGAAGGATGGAGAAAGTCAAAGAAGGTCAAAGAAGGTCGAAGGAGCTCGCAGAAGGAGCGAGGAGGTCAAAGAAGGTCAAAGAAGGTCGAAGGAGCTCGCAGAAGGAGGGAGGAGGTCAAAGAAGGTCTAAGAAGATGGTAGGAGCTCGCAGAAGGACGGAGGAGGTCAAACAAGGTCGAAGGAGCTCGCAGAAGGACAGAGGAGGTCAAAGAAGTTCAGAGAAGGTCGAAGGAGCTCGCAGAAGGATGGAGGAGGTCAAAGAAGGTGAGAGAAGGTCAAAGGAGCTCACAGAAGAATGGAAGAGGTCAAAAAAGGTCGAAGGGGCTCGCAGAAGGACAGAGGAGGTCAAAGAAGATCAGAGAAGGTCGAATGAGCTAAGAGAAGGATGGAGGAGGACAAAGAAGGTCAGAGAAGGTCGAAAGGAGCTCGCAGAAGGACGGAGGAGGTCAAAGAAGGTCAAAAAAGGTCGAAGGAGCTCACAGAAGGAAAGAGGAGGTGAAAGAAGGTCAAGAAAGGTCGAAGGAGCTTGCAGAACGATGGAGGAGGTCAAAGAAGGTCAGAGAAGGTCGAAGGAGCTCGCAGAAGGACAGAGGAGGTCAAAGAAGGTCTAAGAAGATCGTAGGAGCTCGCAGAAAGACGGAGGACGTCAAACAAGGTCGAAGGAACTCGCAGAAAGACAGAGGAGGTCAAAGAAGTTCAGAGAAGGTCGAAGGAGCTCGCAGAAGGATGGAGGAGGTCAAAGAAGGTCAAGGAAGGTCGAAGGAGCTCGCAGAAGGACCGAGGAGGTCAAAGAAGGTCAAAGAAGGTAAAAGGAGCTCGCAGAAAGACCGAGGAGGTCAAGGAAGGTCAAGAAAGGTCGAAGGAGCTCGCAGAAGGATGGAGGAGATCAAAGAAGGTCAAAGAAGGTCGAAGGAGCTCGCAGAAGGACGGAGGAGGTCAAAGAAGGTCAAAGAAGTTCAAAGGAGCTCGCAGAAGGACGGAGGAGGTCAAAGAAGGTCAGAGAAGATCAAAGGAGCTCGCAGAAGGACGGAGAAGGTCAAAGAAGGTCAGAGGAGGTCGAAGGAGCTCGCAGAATGACGGAGGAGGTCAAAGAAGGTCAGAGAAGGTCGAAGGACCTCGCAGAAGTATGAAGGAGGTCAAAGAAGGTCAAGGAAGGCCGAAGGACCTCGCAGAAGGACAGAGGAGATCAAAGAAGGTCAAAGGAGCTCGCAGAAGGACGGAGGAGGTCAAAGAAGGTCAGAGAAGATCGAAGGAGCTCGCAGAAGTACGGAGAAGGTCAAAGAAGGTCAGAGAATGTCGAAGGAGCTCGCAGAAGGATGGAGGAGGTCAAAGAAGGTCAGAGAAGGCAAAAGGAGCTCCAAGAAGGACAGAGGAGGTCAAAGAAGGTCACAGGAGGTCGAAGGAGCTCGCAGAAGGATGGAGGAGGTCAAACAAGGTCAGAGAAGGTCGAAGGAGCTCGCAGAAGGATGGAGGAGGTCAAAGAAGTTTAGAGAAGGTCGAAGGAGCTCGCAGAATGACGGAGGAGGTCAAAGAAGGTCTAAGAAGTTCGAAGGAGCTCGCAGAAGGACGAAGAAGGTTAAAGAAGGTCAGAGAAGGTCGAACGACCTCGCAGAAGGACAGATGAGGTCAAAGAAGGTCAGAGAATGTCGAAGGAGCTCGCAGAAGGACGGAGGACGTCAAAGAAGGTCAGAGAAGGGCGAACGACCTCGCAGAAGGACAGATGAGGTCAAAGAAGGTCAAGGAAGGTCGAATGACCTCAAAGAAGGACAGAGGAGGTCAAAGAAGGTCAGAGAAGGTCGAAGGAGCTCGCAGAAGGACGGAGGAGGTCAAAGAAGGTCAAAGAAGGTCGAAGGAGCTCGCAGAATGATGGAGAAGGTCAAAGAAGGTCGAAGAAGGTCGAAGAAGGTCGAAGAAGGTCAAAGAAGGTCAAAGAAGGTCGAAGAAGGTCGAAGAAGGTCGAAGAAGGTCGAAGAAGGTCGAAGAAGGTCAAAGAAAGTCGAAGAAGGTCAGAGAAAGTCGAAGAAGGTCAAAGAAGGTCGGAGAAGGTCGAAGAAGGTTAAAGAAGTTCGGAGAAGGTCAAAGAAGGTCGGAGAAGGTCAAAGAAGGTCAGAGAAGGTCGAAGAATGTCGAAGAAGGTCAAAGAAGGTCAAAGAAGGTCAGAGAAGGTCAGAGAAGGTCAAAGAAGGTAGAACACGGTCGAAGAAGGTCGAAGAAGGTCAAAGAAGGTCGAAGGTCAGAGAAGGTCGAAGAAGGTCGGAGAAGGTCAAAGAAGGTCGGAGAAGGTCAAAGAAGGTCGAAGAAGGTCAAAGAAGGTCGAAGAAGGTCAAAGAAGGCCGAAGAAGGTGGAAGAAGGTCGAAGAAGGTGAAAGAAGGTCAAAGAAGGTCGGAGAAGGTGAAAGAAGGTCGGAGAAAGTCAAAGAAGGTCGAAGAAGGTCAAAGAAAGTCGAAGAAGGTCAAAAAAGGTCAAAGAAGGTCAAAGAAGATCGAAGAAGGTCAAAGAAGGTCAAAGAAGGTCGAAGAAGGTCGAAGAAGTTCGAAGAAGTTCAAAGAAGGTCCAAGAAGGTCAAAGAAGGTCGAAGAAGGTCGAAGAAGGTCAAAGAAGGTCGGAGAAGGTCAAAGAAGGTCGGAGAAGGTCAAAGAAGGTCGGAGAAGGTCAAAGAAGGTCGAATAAGGTCAAAGAAGTTCGGAGAAGGACAAAGAAGGTCGAAGAAGGTCGAAGAAGGTCGAAGAAGTTCGAAGAAGGTCCAAGAAGGTCAAAGAAGGTCGAAGAAGGTCAAAGAAGGTCAAAGAAGGTCGAAGAAGGTCGAAGAAGGTCGAAGAATGTCAAAGAAGGTCGGAGAAGGTCGAAGAAGGTCAAAGACGGTCGGAGAAGATCGAAGAAGGTCAAAGAAGGTCAAAGAAGGTCAAAGAAGTTCAAAGAAGTTCAAAGAAGTTCAAAGAAGGTCAAAGAAGGTCGGAGAAGGTCAGAGAAGGTCGGAGAAGGTCAAAGAAGGTCAAAGAAGGTCAAAGAAGGTCAAAGAAGGTCGAAAAGGGTCGAAGAGGGTCGAAGAAGGTCAAAGAAGGTCGAAGAAGATCGAAGAAGGTCAAAGAAGTTCAAAGAAGGTCGAAGAAGGTCGAAGAAGGTCGAAGAAGGTCGAAGAAGGTCGAAGAAGGTCGAAGAAGGTCGAAGAAGGTCAAAGAAGGTCAAAGAAGGTCGAAGAAGGTCGAAGAAGGTCAAAGAAAGTCGAAGAAGGTCAGAGAAAGTCGAAGAAGGTCAAAGAAGGTCGGAGAAAGTCGAAGAAGGTCAAAGAAGTTCGGAGAAGGTCAAAGAAGGTCAGAGAAGGTCGAAGAAGGTCGAAGAAGGTCGAAGAAGGTCAAAGAAGGTCAGAGAAGGTCAGAGAAGGTCAGAGAAGGTAGAACACGGTCGAAGAAGGTCAAAGAAGGTCGAAGGTCAGAGAAGGTCGAAGAAGGTCGGAGAAGGTCAAAGAAGGTCGGAGAAGGTCAAAGAAGGTCGGAGAAGGTCAAAGAAGGTCGAAGGTCAGAGAAGGTCGGAGAAGGTCAAAGAAGGTCGGAGAAGGTCAAAGAAGGTCGAAGGTCAGAGAAAGTCGAAGAAGGTCGAAGAAGGTCAAAGAAGGTCAGAGAAGGTCAGAGAAGGTCAAAGACGGTAGAACACGGTCGAAGAAGGTCAAAGAAGGTCGAGGGTCAGAGAAGGTCGAAGAAGGTCGGAGAAGGTCAAAGAAGGTCGGAGAAGGTCAAAGAAGGTCGGAGAAGGTCAAAGAAGGTCAGAGAAGGTTGAAGAAGGTCAAAGAATGTCGAAGAAGGTCGAAGAAGGTCAAAGAAGGTCAAAGAAGGTCGAAGAAGGTCGGAGAAGGTCGGAGAAGGTCGGAGAAGGTGGAAGAAGGTCGGAGAAAGTCAAAGAAGGTCGAAGAAGGTCAAAGAAAGTCGAAGAAGGTCAAAGAAGGTCAAAGAAGGTCAAAGAAGATCGAAGAAGGTCGAAGAAGGTCGAAGAAGTTCGAAGAAGGTCGAAGAAGGTCGAAGAAGTTCAAAGAAGGTCAAAGAAGGTCAAAGAAGGTCAAAGAAGGTCAAAGAAGGTCAAAGAAGGTCGAAGAAGGTCGAAGAAGGTCAAAAAAGGTCGAAGAAGGTCGAAGAAGGTCAAAGAAGGTCAAAGAAGGTCGAATAAGGTCAAAGAAGTTCGGAGAAGAACAAAGAAGGTCGAAGAAGGTCAAAGAAGGTCGAAGAAGTTCGAAGAAGGTCCAAGAAGGTCAAAGAAGGTCGAAGAAGGTCAAAGAAGGTCAAAGAAGGTCAAAGAAGGTCGAAGAAGGTCAAAGAAGGTCGGAAAAGGTCGAAGAAGGTCGAAGAAGGTCGAAGAAGGTCGGAGAAGGTCAAAGAAGGTCAAAGAAGGTCAAAGAAGGTCAAAGAAGTTCAAAAAAGTTCAAAGAAGTTCAAAGAAGGTCAAAGAAGGTCGGAGAAGGTGAGAGAAGGTCGGAGAAAGTCAAAGAAGGTCAAAGAAGTTCGAAGACGGTGAAAGAAGGTCAAAGGTCAAAAAAGATCGAAGAAGGTCAAAGAAGGTCGAAGAAGGTCGAAGAAGGTCGAAGAAGGTCGAAAAAGGTCGAAGAAGTTCAGAGAAGGTCGGAGAAGGTCAAAGAAGGTCAAAGAAGGTTAAAGAAGGTCAAAGAAGGTCGAAGAAGGTCGAAGAAGGTGAAAGAAGGTCGAAGAAGGTCGAAGACGGTCGAAGAAGGTCGAAGACGGTCGAAGAAGGTCGAAGACGGTCGAAGACGGTCGAAGAAGGTCGAAGAAGGTCAAAGAAGGTCAAAGAAGGTCAAAGAAGGTAAAAGAAGGTAAAAGAAGGTCGAAGAAGGTCGAAGAAGGTCAAACAAGGTCAAACAAGGTCAAACAAGGTCGAAGAAGGTCAAAGAAGGCCGAAGAAGGTGGAAGAAGGTCGAAGAAGTTCAAAGAAGGTCGGAGAAGGTGGAAGAAGGTCGGAGAAAGTCAAAGAAGGTCGAAGAAGGTCAAAGAAAGTCAAAGAAGGTCAAAGAAGGTCAAAGAAGATCGAAGAAGGTCAAAGAAGGTCAAAGAAGGTCGAAGAAGGTCGAAGAAGTTCGAAGAAGTTCAAAGAAGTTCAAAGAAGGTCCAAGAAGGTCAAAGAAGGTCGAAGAAGGTCGAAGAAGGTCAAAGAAGGTCGGAGAAGGTCAAAGAAGGTCGAAGAAGGTCAAAGAAGGTCGAAGAAGGTCGAAGAAGGTCGAAGAAGGTCGGAGAAGGTCAAAGAAGGTCGAATAAGGTCAAAGCAGGTCGAATAAGGTCAAAGAAGTTCGGAGAAGGACAAAGAAGGTCGAAGAAGGTCAAAGAAGGTCGAAGAAGGTCGAAGACGGTCGAAGAAGGTCGAAGACGGTCGAAGACGGTCGAAGAAGGTCGAAGACGGTCGAAGAAGGTCGAAGAAGGTCAAAGAAGGTCAAAGGGGGTCGAAGAGGGTCGAAGAGGGTCAAAGAAGGTCAAAGAAGGTCCAAGAAGGTCAAAGAAGGTCGAAGAAGGTCAAACAAGGTCAAACAAGGTCAAACAAGGTCGAAGAAGGTCGGAGAAAGTCGAAGAAGGTCAAAGAAGGTCAAAGAAGTTCAAAGAAGTTCAAAGAAGGTCAAAGAAGGTCAAAGAAGGTCGGAGAAGGTCAGAGAAGGTCGAAGAAGGTCAAAGAAGGTCGAAGAAGGTCAAAGAAGGTCAAAGAAGGTCGAAGAAGGTCGAAGAAAGTCGAAGAAGGTCAAAGAAGGTCGAAGAAGGTCGAAGAAGGTCAGAGAAGGTCGAAGAAGATCAAAGAAGGTCAAAGAAGGTCAAAGAAGGTCGAAAAGGGTCGAAGAGGGTCGAAGAGGGTCGAAGAAGGTCAAAGAAGGTCAAAGAAGGTCAGAGAAGGTCAAAGAAGGTCGAAGAAGGTCAAAGAAAGTCGAACAAGATCAGAGAAAGTCGAAGAAGGTCAAAGAAGGTCAGAGAAGGTCGAAGAAGGTCGAAGAAGGTCAAAGAAGTTCGGAGAAGGTCAAAGAAGGTCGGAGAAGGTCAAAGAAGGTCAGAGAAGGTCAGAGAAGGTCAGAGAAGGTCAGAAAAGGTAGAACACGGTCGAAGAAGGAAGAAGAAGGTCAAAGAAGGTCGAAGGTCAGAGAAGGTCGAAGAAGGTCGGAGAAGGTCAAAGAAGGTCGGAGAAGGTCAAAGAAGGTCGGAGAAGGTCAAAGAAGGTCAGAGAAAGTTGAAGAAGGTCAAAGAATGTCGAAGAAGGTCAAAGAAGGTCGAAGAAGGTCGAAGAAGGTCGGAGAAGGTGGAAGAAGGTCGGAGAAAGTCAAAGAAGGTCAAAGAAAGTCGAAGAAGGTCAAAGAAGGTCAAAGAAGGTCAAAGAAGGTCGAAGAAGGTCAAAAAAGGTCGAAGAAGTTCAGAGAAGGCCGGAGAAGGTCAAAGAAGGTCAGAGAAGGTTAAAGAAGGTCAAAGAAGGTCGAAGAAGGTCGAAGAAGGTGAAAGAAGGTCGAAGAAGGTCGAAGACGGTCGAAGACGGTCGAAGACGGTCGAAGAAGGTCGAAGACGGTCGAAGAAGGTCGAAGACGGTCGAAGAAGGTCGAAGAAGGTCGAAGACGGTCGAAGAAGGTCGAAGACGGTCGAAGAAGGTCAAAGTTAGCGGAAGAAGGTCAAAGGGGGTCGAAGGAGGGGGTCGAAGAGGGTCAAAGAAGGTCAAAGAAGGTCCAATAGGTCAAGAAGGTCGAAGAAGGTCAAACAAGGTCAAACAAGGTCAAACAAGGTGCGAAGGAAGGTCGAAGAAGGCGAAGAAGGTCATAAGAAGAGAGTCAAAGAAGTTCAAAGAAGTTCAAAGAAGGTCAAAAGAAGGTCCAAGGAGAAGGTCGAGAGGCAGTCGAAGAAGGTCAAAGAAGGTCAAAGAAGGTCAAAGAAGGTCGTAAGAAGGTCGAAGAAAGTCGAAGAAGGTCGAAGAAGGTCGAAGAAGGTCGAAGAAGGTCGAGGAAGTCAGAGAAGGTCGAAGAAGATCCAAGAAGTCAAAGAAGGTCAAAAGATGTCGAAAGAGGGTCGAAGAGGGTCGAAGAGGGTCGAAGAAGGTCAAAGAAGGTCAAAGAAGGTCAGAGAAGGTCAAAGAAAGGTCGAAGAAGGTCAAAGAAAGTCGAAGAAGATCAGAGAACAGTCGAAGAAGGTCAACAGAAGGTCAAGAGAAGGTCGAAGAGTCGAAGAAGTCAAGAAGTTCGAGAAGTCAAAGAAGTCGAAGAAGGTCAAAGAAGGCAGAGAGGTCAGAGAAGGTCAGAGAAGGTCAGAAAAGGTAGAACACGGCGAAGAAGGAGAAGAAGGTCAAAGAAGGTCGAAGGTCAGAGAAGGTCGAAGAAGGTCGGAGAAGGTCAAAGAAAGTCGGAAGAAGGTCAAAGAAGGTCGGAGAAGGTCAAAGAAGGTCAGAGAAGTTGAAGAAGGTCAAAGAATGTCGAAGAAGGTCAAAGAAGGTCGAAGAAGGTCGAAGAAGGTCGGAGAAGGTGAAGAAGGTCGGAGAAAGTCAAAGAAGGTCAAAGAAAGTCGAAGAAGGTCAAAGAAGGTCAAAGAAGGTCAAAGAAGGTCGAAGAAGGTCAAAAAAGGTCGAAGAAGGTCAGAGAAGGCCGAGAAGGTCAGAAGAAGGTCAGAGAAGGTTAGAAGAAGGTCAAAGAGGTCAGAAGAGTCGAAGAAGGTGAAAGAAGGTCGAAGAAGGTCGAAGACGGTCGAAGAAGGTCGAAGACGGTCGAAGACGGTCGAAGAAGGTCAAAGAAGGTCAAAGAAGGTCCAAGAAGGTCAAGAAGGTCGAAGAAGGTCGAGAAGGTCAAACAGAGGTCAAACAAGGTCAAACAAGGTCGAAGAAGGTCGAGAAGGTCGAAGAAGGTCAAAGAAGGTCGAAGAAAGGTCGAAAGAAGGTCGAAGAAGGTCAGCAGAAGGTCCGACAAGGTCGAAGAAGGTCAGAGAAGGTCAAAGACGTCAAAGAAGGTCGAAAAGGGTCGAAGAGGTCAAAGAAGGTCAAAGAAGGTCAAAGAAGGTCGAAGAGGTCGAAGAAGGTCGAAGAAGGTCGAAGAAGGTCGAAGAAAGTCGAAGAAAGTCGAAGAAGATCGAAGAAGGTCGAAGAAGGTCAGAGAAGGTCGAAGAAGGTCAAAGAAGGTCAAAGAAGGTCAAAGAAGGTCAAAGAAGGTCGAAAAGAATCGAAGAGGGTCGAAGAGGGTCAAAGAAGGTCAAAGAAGGTCAAAGAAGGTCGAAGAAGGTCGAAGAAGGTCAAAGAAGGTCAAAGAAGGTCGAAGAAGGTCAAAAAAGGTCGAAGAAGTTCAGAGAAGGCCGGAGAAGGTCAAAGAAGGTCAGAGAAGGTTAAAGAAGGTCAAAGAAGGTCGAAGAAGGTCGAAGAAGGTGAAAGAAGGTCGAAGAAGGTCGAAGACGGTCGAAGAAGGTCGAAGACGGTCGAAGACGGTCGAAGAAGGTCAAAGAAGGTCAAAGAAGGTCCAAGAAGGTCCAAGAAGGTCCAAGAAGGTCGAAGAAGGTCAAACAAGGTCAAACAAGGTCAAACAAGGTCGAAGAAGGTCGGAGAAGGTCGAAGAAGGTCAAAGAAGGTCGAAGAAGGTCGAAGAAGGTCGAAGAAGGTCGAAGAAGGTCAGAGAAGGTCAGAGAAGGTCGAAGAAGGTCAAAGAAGGTCAAAGAAGGTCAAAGAAGGTCGAAAAGGGTCGAAGAGGGTCAAAGAAGGTCAAAGAAGGTCGAAGAAGGTCGAAGAAGGTCGAAGAAGGTCGAAGAAAGTCGAAGAAAGTCGAAGAAGATCGAAGAAGGTCGAAGAAGGTCAGAGAAGGTCGAAGAAGGTCAAAGAAGGTCAAAGAAGGTCAAAGAAGGTCAAAGAAGGTCGAAAAGAATCGAAGAGGGTCGAAGAGGGTCAAAGAAGGTCAAAGAAGGTCAAAGAAGGTCGAAGAAGGTCGAAGAAGGTCAAAGAAGGTCAAAGAAGGTCGAAGAAGGTCGAAGAAGGTCGAAGAAGGTCGAAGAAGGTCAAAGAAAGTCGAAGAAGGTCAGAGAAAGTCGAAGAAGGTCAAAGAAGGTCGGAGAAGGTCGAAGAAGGTTAAAGAAGTTCGGAGAAGGTCAAAGAAGGTCGGAGAAGGTCAAAGAAGGTCAGAGAAGGTCGAAGAATGTCGAAGAAGGTCAAAGAAGGTCAAAGAAGGTCAGAGAAGGTCAGAGAAGGTCAAAGAAGGTAGAACACGGTCGAAGAAGGTCGAAGAAGGTCAAAGAAGGTCGAAGGTCAGAGAAGGTCGAAGAAGGTCGGAGAAGGTCAAAGAAGGTCGGAGAAGGTCAAAGAAGGTCGAAGAAGGTCAAAGAAGGTCGAAGAAGGTCAAAGAAGGCCGAAGAAGGTGGAAGAAGGTGGAAGAAGGTCGAAGAAGGTCAAAGAAGGTCAAAGAAGGTCGGAGAAGGTGAAAGAAGGTCGGAGAAAGTCAAAGAAGGTCGAAGAAGGTCAAAGAAAGTCGAAGAAGGTCAAAAAAGGTCAAAGAAGGTCAAAGAAGATCGAAGAAGGTCAAAGAAGGTCAAAGAAGTTCGAAGAAGTTCAAAGAAGGTCCAAGAAGGTCAAAGAAGGTCGAAGAAGGTCGAAGAAGGTCAAAGAAGGTCAAAGAAGGTCGGAGAAGGTCAAAGAAGGTCAGAGAAGGTCAAAGAAGGTCGAATAAGGTCAAAGAAGTTCGGAGAAGGACAAAGAAGGTCGAAGAAGGTCAAAGAAGGTCGAAGAAGTTCGAAGAAGGTCCAAGAAGGTCAAAGAAGGTCCAAGAAGGTCAAAGAAGGTCGAAGAAGGTCAAAGAAGGTCGAAGAAGGTCGAAGAAGGTCGAAGAAGGTCGGAGAAGGTCGGAGAAGGTCGGAGAAGGTCAAAGAAGGTCAAAGAAGTTCAAAGAAGTTCAAAGAAGTTCAAAGAAGGTCAAAGAAGGTCGGAGAAGGTCAGAGAAGGTCGGAGAAGGTCAGAGAAGGTCGGAGAAGGTCAAAGAAGGTCAAAGAAGGTCGAAGACGGTCGAAGACGGTCGAAGAAGGTCGAAGAAGGTCGAAGAAGGTCGAAGAAAGTCGAAGAAGGTCGAAGAAGGTCGAAGAAGGTCAGAGAAGGTCAAAGAAGGTCAAAGAAGGTCGAAGACGGTCAAAGAAGGTCGAAGACGGTCAAAGAAGGTCGAAGACGGTCAAAGAAGGTCGAAAAGGGTCGAAGAGGGTCGAAGAAGGTCAAAGAAGGTCGAAGAAGATCGAAGAAGGTCAAAGAAGTTCAAAGAAGGTCAAAGAAGGTCGAAGAAGGTCGAAGAAGGTCGAAGAAGGTCGAAGAAGGTCAAAGAAGGTCAAAGAAGGTCAAAGAAGGTCGAAGAAGGTCGAAGAAGGTCGAAGAAGGTCGAAGAAGGTCAAAGAAGGTCGAAGAAGGTCGAAGAAGGTCAAAGAAAGTCGAAGAAGGTCAGAGAAAGTCGAAGAAGGTCAAAGAAGGTCGGAGAAAGTCGAAGAAGGTCAAAGAAGTTCGGAGAAGGTCAGAGAAGGTCAGAGAAGGTAGAACACGGTCGAAGAAGGTCAAAGAAGGTCGAAGGTCAGAGAAGGTCGAAGAAGGTCGGAGAAGGTCAAAGAAGGTCGGAGAAGGTCAAAGAAGGTCGGAGAAGGTCAAAGAAGGTCGAAGGTCAGAGAAGGTCGAAGGTCAGAGAAGGTCGGAGAAGGTCAAAGAAGGTCGGAGAAGGTCAAAGAAGGTCGAAGGTCAGAGAAGGTCGAAGAAGGTCGAAGAAGGTCAAAGAAGGTCAGAGAAGGTCAGAGAAGGTCAGAGAAGGTCAAAGACGGTAGAACACGGTCGAAGAAGGTCAAAGAAGGTCGAGGGTCAGAGAAGGTCGAAGAAGGTCGGAGAAGGTCAAAGAAGGTCGGAGAAGGTCAAAGAAGGTCGGAGAAGGTCAAAGAAGGTCAGAGAAGGTTGAAGAAGGTCAAAGAATGTCGAAGAAGGTCGAAGAAGGTCAAAGAAGGTCGAAGAAGGTCGGAGAAGGTCGGAGAAGGTGGAAGAAGGTCGGAGAAAGTCAAAGAAGGTCGAAGAAGGTCAAAGAAAGTCGAAGAAGGTCAAAGAAGGTCAAAGAAGGTCAAAGAAGATCGAAGAAGGTCGAAGAAGGTCGAAGAAGGTCGAAGAAGGTCGAAGAAGGTCGAAGAAGTTCGAAGAAGTTCGAAGAAGTTCAAAGAAGGTCAAAGAAGGTCAAAGAAGGTCAAAGAAGGTCAAAGAAGGTCAAAGAAGGTCGGAGAAGGTCAAAGAAGGTCGAATAAGGTCAAAGAAGGTCGAATAAGGTCAAAGAAGTTCGGAGAAGGACAAAGAAGGTCGAAGAAGGTCAAAGAAGGTCGAAGAAGTTCGAAGAAGGTCCAAGAAGGTCAAAGAAGGTCGAAGAAGGTCAAAGAAGGTCAAAGAAGGTCGAAGAAGGTCAAAGAAGGTCGGAGAAGGTCGAAGAAGGTCGAAGAAGGTCGAAGAAGGTCGGAGAAGGTCAAAGAAGGTCAAAGAAGGTCAAAGAAGGTCAAAGAAGGTCAAAGAAGGTCAAAGAAGGTCAAAGAAGGTCAAAGAAGTTCAAAAAAGTTCAAAGAAGTTCAAAGAAGGTCAAAGAAGGTCGGAGAAGGTGAGAGAAGGTCGGAGAAGGTCAAAGAAGGTCAAAGAAGTTCGAAGACGGTGAAAGAAGGTCAAAGGTCAAAAAAGGTCGAATAAGGTCAGAGAAGGTCGAAGAAGGTCGAAGAAGGTCGAAGAAGGTCAAAGAAGGTCAAAGAAGGTCAAAGAAGGCCAAAGAAGGTCAAAGAAGATCGAAGAAGGTCAAAGAACGTCAAAGAAGGTCAAAGAAGATCAAAGAAGGTCAAAGAAGGTCAAAGAAGTTCAAAGTAGATCGCAGAAGGTCAAAGAATATCGAAGAAGGTCAAAGAAGGTCGAAGAAGGTCGAAGAAGGTCGAAGAAGGTCGAAAAAGGTCGAAGAAGTTCAGAGAAGGTCGGAGAAGGTCAAAGAAGGTCAAAGAAGGTTAAAGAAGGTCAAAGAAGGTCGAAGAAGGTCGAAGAAGGTGAAAGAAGGTCGAAGAAGGTCGAAGAAGGTCGAAGACGGTCGAAGAAGGTCGAAGACGGTCGAAGACGGTCGAAGAAGGTCGAAGACGGTCGAAGACGGTCGAAGACGGTCGGAGAAGGTCGAAGAAGGTCGAAGAAGGTCAAAGAAGGTCAAAGAAGGTCAAAGAAGGTCAAAGAAGGTAAAAGAAGGTCGAAGAAGGTCGAAGAAGGTCAAACAAGGTCGAAGAAGGTCGGAGAAGGTCGAAGAAGGTCAAAGAAGGTCGAAGAAGGTCAAAGAAGGTCGAAGAAGGTCGAAGAAGGTCGAAGAAGGTCGAAGAAGGTCGAAGAAGGTCAGAGAAGGTCGAAGAAGGTCGAAGAAGGTCGAAGAAGGTCGAAGAAGGTCAAAGAAGGTCAAAGAAGGTCGAAAAGGGTCGAAGAGGGTCAAAGAAGGTCAAAGAAGGTCAAAGAAGGTCGAAGAAAGTCGAAGAAGGTCGAAGAAGGTCGAAGAAGGTCGAAGAAGGTCGAAGAAGGTCAAAGAAGGTCAAAGAAGGTCGAAAAGGGTCGAAGAGGGTCGAAGAGGGTCAAAGACGGTCAAAGAAGGTCAAAGAAGGTCGAAGAAGGTCGAAGAAGGTCGAAGAAGGTCGAAGAAGGTCGAAGAAGGTCGAAGAAGGTCAGAGAAAGTCGAAGAAGGTCGAAGAAGGTCAAAGAAGGTCGAAGAAGGTCAAAGAAGTTCGGAGAAGGTCAAAGAAGGTCGGAGAAGATCAAAGAAGGTCGGAGAAGGTCGAAGAAGGTCAGAGAAGGTCAAAGAAGGTCAGAGAAGGTCAGAGAAGGTCGAAGAAGGTCGAAGGTCGAAGAAGGTCGAAAAAGGTCGAAGAAGTTCAGAGAAGGTCGGAGAAGGTCAAAGAAGGTCAAAGAAGGTTAAAGAAGGTCAAAGAAGGTCGAAGAAGGTCGAAGAAGGTGAAAGAAGGTCAAAGAAGGTCGAAGAAGGTCGAAGACGGTCGAAGAAGGTCGAAGACGGTCGAAGAAGGTCGAAGACGGTCGAAGAAGGTCGAAGACGGTCGAAGACGGTCGAAGAAGGTCGAAGAAGGTCGAAGAAGGTCGAAGACGGTCGAAGACGGTCGAAGAAGGTCAAAGAAGGTCAAAGAAGGTCAAAGAAGGTAAAAGAAGGTCGAAGAAGGTCGAAGAAGGTCAAACAAGGTCGAAGAAGGTCGGAGAAGGTCGAAGAAGGTCAAAGAAGGTCGAAGAAGGTCGAAGAAGGTCGAAGAAGGTCGAAGAAGGTCAGAGAAGGTCGAAGAAGGTCAGAGAAGGTCGAAGAAGGTCGAAGAAGGTCGAAGAAGGTCGAAGAAGGTCAAAGAAGGTCGAAAAAGGTCGAAGAAGTTCAGAGAAGGTCGGAGAAGGTCAAAGAAGGTCAAAGAAGGTTAAAGAAGGTCAAAGAAGGTCGAAGAAGGTCGAAGAAGGTGAAAGAAGGTCGAAGAAGGTCGAAGAAGGTCGAAGACGGTCGAAGAAGGTCGAAGAAGGTCAAAGAAGGTCAAAGAAGGTCAAAGAAGGTCAAAGAAGGTCGAAAAGGGTCGAAGAGGGTCAAAGAAGGTCAAAGAAGGTCAAAGAAGGTCGAAGAAGGTCGAAGAAGGTCGAAGAAGGTCGAAGAAGGTCGAAGAAGGTCGAAGAAGGTCGAAGAAGGTCGAAGAAGGTCAAAGAAGGTCGAAAAGGGTCGAAGAGGGTCGAAGAGGGTCGAAGAGGGTCGAAGAGGGTCAAAGAAGGTCAAAGAAGGTCGAAGAAGGTCGAAGAAGGTCGAAGAAGGTCGAAGAAGGTCGAAGAAGGTCGAAGAAGGTCAGAGAAAGTCGAAGAAGGTCGAAGAAGGTCAAAGAAGGTCGAAGAAGGTCAAAGAAGTTCGGAGAAGGTCAAAGAAGGTCGGAGAAGATCAAAGAAGGTCGGAGAAGGTCGAAGAAGGTCAGAGAAGGTCAAAGAAGGTCAGAGAAGGTCAGAGAAGGTCGAAGAAGGTCGAAGAAGGTCGAAGAAGGTCGAAAAAGGTCGAAGAAGTTCAGAGAAGGTCGGAGAAGGTCAAAGAAGGTCAAAGAAGGTTAAAGAAGGTCAAAGAAGGTCGAAGAAGGTCGAAGAAGGTGAAAGAAGGTCAAAGAAGGTCGAAGAAGGTCGAAGACGGTCGAAGAAGGTCGAAGAAGGTCGAAGACGGTCGAAGACGGTCGAAGAAGGTCGAAGACGGTCGAAGACGGTCGAAGACGGTCGAAGAAGGTCGAAGACGGTCGAAGACGGTCGAAGATGGTCGAAGAAGGTCAAAGAAGGTCAAAGAAGGTCAAAGAAGGTAAAAGAAGGTCGAAGAAGGTCGAAGAAGGTCAAACAAGGTCGAAGAAGGTCGGAGAAGGTCGAAGAAGGTCAAAGAAGGTCGAAGAAGGTCGAAGAAGGTCGAAGAAGGTCGAAGAAGGTCGAAGAAGGTCAGAGAAGGTCGAAGAAGGTCGAAGAAGGTCGAAGAAGGTCAAAGAAGGTCAAAGAAGGTCAAAGAAGGTCAAAGAAGGTCAAAGAAGGTCGAAAAAGGTCGAAGAAGTTCAGAGAAGGTCGGAGAAGGTCAAAGAAGGTCAAAGAAGGTTAAAGAAGGTCAAAGAAGGTCGAAGAAGGTCGAAGAAGGTGAAAGAAGGTCGAAGAAGGTCGAAGAAGGTCGAAGACGGTCGAAGAAGGTCGAAGAAGGTCGAAGAAGGTCGAAGAAGGTCGGAGAAGGTCGAAGAAGGTCGAAGAAGGTCGAAGAAGGTCGGAGAAGGTCGGAGAAGGTCGAAGAAGGTCAAAGAAGGTCAAAGAAGGTCAAAGAAGGTCAAAGAAGGTCAAAGAAGTTCAAAGAAGTTCAAAGAAGGTCAAAGAAGGTCAAAGAAGGTCAAAGAAGGTCGGAGAAGGTCAGAGAAGGTCGGAGAAGGTCGGAGAAGGTCGGAGAAGGTCAAAGAAAGTCGAAGAAGGTCAAAGAAGGTCGGAGAAAGTCGAAGAAGGTCAAAGAAGTTCGGAGAAGGTCAAAGAAGGTCAGAGAAGGTCGAAGAAGGTCGAAGAAGGTCGAAGAAGGTCAAAGAAGGTCAAAGAAGGTCAGAGAAGGTCAGAGAAGGTCAGAGAAGGTCAGAGAAGGTCAAAGAAGGTAGAACACGGTCGAAGAAGGTCAAAGAAGGTCGAAGGTCAGAGAAGGTCGAAGAAGGTCGGAGAAGGTCAAAGAAGGTCGGAGAAGGTCAAAGAAGGTCGAAGGTCAGAGAAGGTCGAAGAAGGTCGAAGAAGGTCAAAGAAGGTCAGAGAAGGTCAGAGAAGGTCAAAGAAGGTAGAACACGGTCGAAGAAGGTCAAAGAAGGTTGAGGGTCAGAGAAGGTCGAAGAAGGTCGGAGAAGGTCAAAGAAGGTCAGAGAAGGTTGAAGAAGGTCAAAGAATGTCGAAGAAGGTCGAAGAAGGTCAAAGAAGGTCGAAGAAGGTCGGAGAAGGTCGGAGAAGGTCGGAGAAGGTGGAAGAAGGTCGGAGAAAGTCAAAGAAGGTCGAAGAAGGTCAAAGAAAGTCGAAGAAGGTCAAAGAAGGTCAAAGAAGGTCAAAGAAGATCGAAGAAGGTCGAAGAAGGTCGAAGAAGGTCGAAGAAGGTCGAAGAAGGTCGAAGAAGGTCGAAGAAGGTCGAAGAAGGTCGAAGAAGGTCGAAGAAGGTCGGAGTAGGTCGGAGTAGGTCGGAGTAGGTCAAAGAAGGTCGAAGAAGGTCGAAGAAGTTCAAAGACGGTCGAAAAAGATCGAGAAGTTCAAAGAAGGTCAAAGAATGTCGAAGAAGGTCAAAGAAGGTCAAAGAAGGTCGAAGAAGGTCGAAGAAGGTCGAAGACGGTCGAAGACGGTCGAAGACGGTCGAAGACGGTCGAAGACGGTCGAAGACGGTCGAAGACGGTCGAAAAAGATAGAAGAAGTTCGGAGAAGGACAAAGAATGTCGAAGAAGGTCGAAGAAGGTCGAAGAAGGTCGAAGAAGGTCGAAGACGGTCGAAGACGGTCGAAGACGGTCAAAGAAGGTCGAAGACGGTCGAAGACGGTCGAAGACGGTCGAAGAAGATGAAATAATGTCGAAGAAGTTCGAAGAAGGTCGAAGAAGGTCGAAGAAGGTCGAAGACGGTCGAAGACGGTCGAAGACGGTCGAAGACGGTCGAAGACGGTCGAAGACGGTCAGAGAAAGTCGGAGAAGGTCAAAGAAGGTCGGAGAAGGTCAAAGAAGGTCAAAGAAGGTCAAAGAAGGTCAAAGAAGGTCGGAGAAGGTCGGAGAAGGTCGGAGAAGGTCGGAGAAGGTCAAAGAAGGTCGAAGAAGGTCGAAGGTCAAAGAAGGTCGAAGAAGGTCAGAGAAGGTCGGAGAAGGTCAAAGAAGGTCGGAGAAGGTCAAAGAAGGTCGGAGAAGGTCAAAGAAGGTCGGAGAAGGTCAAAGAAGTTCGGAGAAGGACAAAGAAGGTCGAAGAAGGTCAAAGAAGGTCGAAGAAGTTCGAAGAAGGTCCAAGAAGGTCAAAGAAGGTCGAAGAAGGTCAAAGAAGGTCAAAGAAGGTCGAAGAAGGTCAAAGAAGGTCGGAGAAGGTCGAAGAAGGTCAAAGAAGGTCGAAGAAGGTCGGAGAAGGTCAAAGAAGGTCAAAGAAGGTCAAAGAAGGTCAAAGAAGGTCAAAGAAGGTCAAAGAAGGTCAAAGAAGTTCAAAAAAGTTCAAAGAAGTTCAAAGAAGGTCAAAGAAGGTCGGAGAAGGTGAGAGAAGGTCGGAGAAGGTCAAAGAAGGTCAAAGAAGTTCAAAGACGGTGAAAGAAGGTCAAAGGTCAAAAAAGGTCGAATAAGGTCAGAGAAGGTCGAAGAAGGTCGAAGAAGGTCAAAGAAGGTCAAAGAAGGTCAAAGAAGGCCAAAGAAGGTCAAAGAAGATCGAAGAAGGTCAAAGAACGTCAAAGAAGGTCAAAGAAGATCAAAGAAGGTCAAAGAAGGTCAAAGAAGTTCAAAGTAGATCGCAGAAGGTCAAAGAATATCGAAGAAGGTCAAAGAAGGTCGAAGAAGGTCGAAGAAGGTCGAAGAAGGTCGAAAAAGGTCGAAAAAGGTCGAAGAAGTTCAGAGAAGGTCGGAGAAGGTCAAAGAAGGTCAAAGAAGGTTAAAGAAGGTCAAAGAAGGTCGAAGAAGGTCGAAGAAGGTGAAAGAAGGTCGAAGAAGGTCGAAGAAGGTCGAAGACGGTCGAAGAAGGTCGAAGACGGTCGAAGACGGTCGAAGAAGGTCGAAGACGGTCGAAGACGGTCGAAGAAGGTCGAAGAAGGTCGAAGAAGGTCAAAGAAGGTCAAAGAAGGTCAAAGAAGGTAAAAGAAGGTCGAAGAAGGTCGAAGAAGGTCAAACAAGGTCGAAGAAGGTCGGAGAAGGTCGAAGAAGGTCAAAGAAGGTCGAAGAAGGTCAAAGAAGGTCGAAGAAGGTCGAAGAAGGTCGAAGAAGGTCGAAGAAGGTCAGAGAAGGTCGAAGAAGGTCGAAGAAGGTCGAAGAAGGTCAAAGAAGGTCAAAGAAGGTCGAAAAGGGTCGAAGAGGGTCAAAGAAGGTCAAAGAAGGTCAAAGAAGGTCGAAGAAAGTCGAAGAAGGTCGAAGAAGGTCGAAGAAGGTCGAAGAAGGTCGAAGAAGGTCGAAGAAGGTCAAAGAAGGTCAAAGAAGGTCGAAAAGGGTCGAAAAGGGTCGAAGAGGGTCGAAGAGGGTCAAAGACGGTCAAAGAAGGTCAAAGAAGGTCGAAGAAGGTCGAAGAAGGTCGAAGAAGGTCGAAGAAGGTCGAAGAAGGTCGAAGAAGGTCGAAGAAGGTCAGAGAAAGTCGAAGAAGGTCGAAGAAGGTCAAAGAAGGTCGAAGAAGGTCAAAGAAGTTCGGAGAAGGTCAAAGAAGGTCGGAGAAGATCAAAGAAGGTCGGAGAAGGTCGAAGAAGGTCAGAGAAGGTCAAAGAAGGTCAGAGAAGGTCAGAGAAGGTCGAAGAAGGTCGAAGAAGGTCGAAAAAGGTCGAAGAAGTTCAGAGAAGGTCGGAGAAGGTCAAAGAAGGTCAAAGAAGGTCAAAGAAGGTCGAAGAAGGTCGAAGAAGGTGAAAGAAGGTCAAAGAAGGTCGAAGAAGGTCGAAGACGGTCGAAGAAGGTCGAAGAAGGTCGAAGACGGTCGAAGAAGGTCGAAGAAGGTCGAAGAAGGTCGAAGACGGTCGAAGACGGTCGAAGACGGTCGAAGAAGGTCGAAGAAGGTCGAAGACGGTCGAAGACGGTCGAAGAAGGTCAAAGAAGGTCAAAGAAGGTCAAAGAAGGTAAAAGAAGGTCGAAGAAGGTCGAAGAAGGTCAAACAAGGTCGAAGAAGGTCGGAGAAGGTCGAAGAAGGTCAAAGAAGGTCGAAGAAGGTCGAAGAAGGTCGAAGAAGGTCGAAGAAGGTCGAAGAAGGTCGAAGAAGGTCGAAGAAGGTCGAAGAAGGTCAGAGAAGGTCGAAGAAGGTCAGAGAAGGTCGAAGAAGGTCGAAGAAGGTCGAAGAAGGTCGAAGAAGGTCAAAGAAGGTCGAAAAAGGTCGAAGAAGTTCAGAGAAGGTCGGAGAAGGTCAAAGAAGGTCAAAGAAGGTTAAAGAAGGTCAAAGAAGGTCGAAGAAGGTCGAAGAAGGTGAAAGAAGGTCGAAGAAGGTCGAAGAAGGTCGAAGACGGTCGAAGAAGGTCGAAGAAGGTCAAAGAAGGTCAAAGAAGGTCAAAGAAGGTCAAAGAAGGTCGAAAAGGGTCGAAGAGGGTCAAAGAAGGTCAAAGAAGGTCAAAGAAGGTCGAAGAAGGTCGAAGAAGGTCGAAGAAGGTCGAAGAAGGTCGAAGAAGGTCGAAGAAGGTCAAAGAAGGTCAAAGAAGGTCAAAGAAGGTCGAAAAGGGTCGAAGAGGGTCGAAGAGGGTCGAAGAGGGTCAAAGAAGGTCAAAGAAGGTCGAAGAAGGTCGAAGAAGGTCGAAGAAGGTCGAAGAAGGTCAGAGAAAGTCGAAGAAGGTCGAAGAAGGTCAAAGAAGGTCGAAGAAGGTCAAAGAAGTTCGGAGAAGGTCAAAGAAGGTCGGAGAAGATCAAAGAAGGTCGGAGAAGGTCGAAGAAGGTCAGAGAAGGTCAAAGAAGGTCAGAGAAGGTCAGAGAAGGTCGAAGAAGGTCGAAGAAGGTCGAAGAAGGTCGAAAAAGGTCGAAGAAGTTCAGAGAAGGTCGGAGAAGGTCAAAGAAGGTCAAAGAAGGTTAAAGAAGGTCAAAGAAGGTCGAAGAAGGTCGAAGAAGGTGAAAGAAGGTCGAAGAAGGTCGAAGAAGGTCGAAGACGGTCGAAGAAGGTCGAAGAAGGTCGAAGACGGTCGAAGACGGTCGAAGAAGGTCGAAGACGGTCGAAGACGGTCGAAGACGGTCGAAGAAGGTCGAAGACGGTCGAAGACGGTCGAAGACGGTCGAAGAAGGTCAAAGAAGGTCAAAGAAGGTAAAAGAAGGTCGAAGAAGGTCGAAGAAGGTCAAACAAGGTCGAAGAAGGTCGGAGAAGGTCGAAGAAGGTCGAAGAAGGTCGAAGAAGGTCGAAGAAGGTCGAAGAAGGTCGAAGAAGGTCGAAGAAGGTCGAAGAAGGTCAAAGAAGGTCAAAGAAGGTCAAAGAAGGTCAAAGAAGGTCAAAGAAGGTCGAAAAAGGTCGAAGAAGTTCAGAGAAGGTCGGAGAAGGTCAAAGAAGGTCAAAGAAGGTTAAAGAAGGTCAAAGAAGGTCGAAGAAGGTCGAAGAAGGTGAAAGAAGGTCGAAGAAGGTCGAAGAAGGTCGAAGACGGTCGAAGAAGGTCGAAGACGGTCGAAGACGGTCGAAGACGGTCGAAGAAGGTCGAAGACGGTCGAAGACGGTCAAAGAAGGTCAAAGAAGGTCAAAGAAGGTCAAAGAAGGTCAAAGAAGGTAAAAGAAGGTCGAAGAAGGTCGAAGAAGGTCAAACAAGGTCGAAGAAGGTCAAAGAAGGTAAAAGAAGGTCGAAGAAGGTCGAAGAAGGTCAAACAAGGTCGAAGAAGGTCGAAGAAGGTCAAAGAAGGTCGAAGAAGGTCGAAGAAGGTCGAAGAAGGTCGAAGAAGGTCGAAGAAGGTCGAAGAAGGTCGAAGAAGGTCGAAGAAGGTCGAAGAAGGTCAGAGAAGATCGAAGAAGGTCGAAGAAGGTCGAAGAAGGTCGAAGAAGGTCAAAGAAGGTCAAAGAAGGTCAAAGAAGGTCGAAGAAGGTCGAAAAGGGTCGAAAAGGGTCGAAGAAGGTCAAAGAAGGTCGAAGAAGGTCGAAGAAGGTCGAAGAAGGTCGAAGAAGGTCGAAGAAGGTCGAAGAAGGTCAGAGAAGGTCAGAGAAGGTCAGAGAAGGTCGAAGAAGGTCGAAGAAGGTCGAAGAAGGTCGAAAAGGGTCGAAGAGGGTCGAAGAGGGTCAAAGACGGTCAAAGAAGGTCAAAGAAGGTCGAAGAAGGTCGAAGAAGGTCGAAGAAGGTCGAAGAAGGTCGAAGAAGGTCGAAGAAGGTCAGAGAAAGTCGAAGAAGGTCGAAGAAGGTCAAAGAAGGTCGAAGAAGGTCAAAGAAGTTCGGAGAAGGTCAAAGAAGGTCGGAGAAGGTCAAAGAAGGTCGAAGAAGGTCAGAGAAGGTCAAAGAAGGTCAGAGAAGGTCAGAGAAGGTCAAAGAAGGTAGAACACGGTCGAAGAAGGTCGAAGAAGGTCAAAGAAGGTCGAAGGTCAGAGAAGGTCGAAGAAGGTCGGAGAAGGTCAAAGAAGGTCGGAGAAGGTCAAAGAAGGTCGGAGAAGGTCAAAGAAGGCCGAAGAAGGTGGAAGAAGGTCGAAGAAGGTCAAAGAAGGTCAAAGAAGGTCGGAGAAGGTGGAAGAAGGTCGGAGAAAATCAAAGAAGGTCGAAGAAGGTCAAAGAAAGTCGAAGAAGGTCAAAGAAGGTCAAAGAACGTCAAAGAAGGTCAAAGAAGGTCAAAGAAGGTCGAAGAAGGTCGAAGAAGGTCGAAGAAGGTCGAAGAAGGTCAAAGAACGTCAAAGAAGGTCAAAGAAGGTCAAAGAAGGTCCGAGAAGGTCAAAGAAGGTCGAATAAGGTCAAAGCAGGTCGAATAAGGTCAAAGAAGTTCTGAGAAGGTCAAAGAAGGTCGAAGAAGGTCAAAGAAGGTCGAAGAAGTTCGAAGAAGGTCGAAGAAGGTCGAAGAAGGTCAAAGAAGGTCGAAGAAGGTCGAAGAAGGTCGAAGAAGGTCGAAGAAGGTCGAAGAAGGTCGAAGAAGGTCGAAGAAGGTCGGAGAAGGTCGAAGAAGGTCGGAGAAGGTCGAAGAAGGTCGGAGAAGGTCGAAGAAGGTCGAAGAAGGTCGGAGAAGGTCGAAGAAGGTCGAAGAAGGTCGGAGAAGGTCGGAGAAGGTCGGAGAAGGTCAAAGAAGGTCAAAGAAGGTCAAAGAAGGTCAAAGAAGGTCAAAGAAGTTCAAAGAAGTTCAAAGAAGGTCAAAGAAGGTCAAAGAAGGTCAAAGAAGGTCGGAGAAGGTCAGAGAAGGTCGGAGAAGGTCGGAGAAGGTCGGAGAAGGTCAAAGAAAGTCGAAGAAGGTCAAAGAAGGTCGGAGAAAGTCGAAGAAGGTCAAAGAAGTTCGGAGAAGGTCAAAGAAGGTCAGAGAAGGTCGAAGAAGGTCGAAGAAGGTCGAAGAAGGTCAAAGAAGGTCAAAGAAGGTCAGAGAAGGTCAGAGAAGGTCAGAGAAGGTCAGAGAAGGTCAAAGAAGGTAGAACACGTTCGAAGAAGGTCAAAGAAGGTCGAAGGTCAGAGAAGGTCGGAGAAGGTCAAAGAAGGTCGGAGAAGGTCAAAGAAGGTCGAAGGTCAGAGAAGGTCGAAGAAGGTCGAAGAAGGTCAAAGAAGGTCAGAGAAGGTCAGAGAAGGTCAAAGAAGGTAGAACACGGTCGAAGAAGGTCAAAGAAGGTTGAGGGTCAGAGAAGGTCGAAGAAGGTCGGAGAAGGTCAAAGAAGGTCAGAGAAGGTTGAAGAAGGTCAAAGAATGTCGAAGAAGGTCGAAGAAGGTCAAAGAAGGTCGAAGAAGGTCGGAGAAGGTCGGAGAAGGTCGGAGAAGGTCGGAGAAGGTCGGAGAAGGTCGGAGAAGGTCGGAGAAGGTGGAAGAAGGTCGGAGAAAGTCAAAGAAGGTCGAAGAAGGTCAAAGAAAGTCGAAGAAGGTCAAAGAAGGTCAAAGAAGGTCAAAGAAGATCGAAGAAGGTCGAAGAAGGTCGAAGAAGTTCGAAGAAGGTCGAAGAAGGTCGAAGAAGGTCGAAGAAGGTCGAAGAAGGTCGAAGAAGGTCGAAGAAGGTCGAAGAAGGTCGAAGAAGGTCGGAGTAGGTCGGAGTAGGTCGGAGTAGGTCGGAGTAGGTCAAAGAAGGTCGAAGAAGGTCGAAGAAGTTCAAAGACGGTCGAAAAAGATCGAGAAGTTCAAAGAAGGTCAAAGAATGTCGAAGAAGGTCAAAGAAGGTCAAAGAAGGTCGAAGAAGGTCGAAGAAGGTCGAAGACGGTCGAAGACGGTCGAAGACGGTCGAAGACGGTCGAAGACGGTCGAAGACGGTCGAAGACGGTCGAAAAAGATAGAAGAAGTTCGGAGAAGGACAAAGAATGTCGAAGAAGGTCGAAGAAGGTCGAAGAAGGTCGAAGAAGGTCGAAGACGGTCGAAGACGGTCGAAGACGGTCAAAGAAGGTCGAAGACGGTCGAAGACGGTCGAAGACGGTCGAAGAAGATGAAATAATGTCGAAGAAGTTCGAAGAAGGTCGAAGAAGGTCGAAGAAGGTCGAAGAAGGTCGAAGACGGTCGAAGACGGTCGAAGACGGTCGAAGACGGTCAGAGAAAGTCGGAGAAGGTCAAAGAAGGTCGGAGAAGGTCAAAGAAGGTCAAAGAAGGTCAAAGAAGGTCAAAGAAGGTCGGAGAAGGTCGGAGAAGGTCGGAGAAGGTCGGAGAAGGTCAAAGAAGGTCGAAGAAGGTCGAAGGTCAAAGAAGGTCGAAGAAGGTCAGAGAAGGTCGGAGAAGGTCAAAGAAGGTCGGAGAAGGTCAAAGAAGGTCGGAGAAGGTCAAAGAAGGTCGGAGAAGGTCAAAGAAGGTCGGAGAAGGTCAAAGAAGGTCGGAGAAGGTCAAAGAAGGTCGGAGAAGGTCAAAGAAGGTCGAAGAAGATCGAAGAAGATCGAAGAATGTCGAAGAAGATCGAAGAATGTCGAAGAAGATCGAAGAATGTCGAAGGTGGTCAGAGAAGGTCAAAGAAGGTCAAAGAAGGTCAGAGAAGGTCAAAGAAGGTAGAACACGGTCGAAGAAGGTCGAAGAAGGTCAAAGAAGGTCGAAGGTCAGAGAAGGTCGAAGAAGGTCGGAGAAGGTCAAAGAAGGTCAAAGAAGGTCAAAGAAGGTCGAAGGTCAAAGAAGGTTGAAGAAGGTCAAAGAAGGTCGGAGAAGGTCAAAGAAGGTCGGAGAATGTCGAAGAAGGTCAAAGAAGGTCGAAGAAGGTCAAAGAAGGCCGAAGAAGGCCGAAGAAGGCCGAAGAAGGCCGAAGAAGGCCAAAGAAGGCCAAAGAAGGCCAAAGAAGGCCGAAGAAGGCCGAAGAAGGCCAAAGAAGGCCAAAGAAGGCCAAAGAAGGCCAAAGAAGGTCAAAGAAGGTCAAAGAAGGTCAAAGAAGGTCAAAGAAGGTCAAAGAAGGTCAAAGAAGGTCAAAGAAGGTCAAAGAAGGTCAAAGAAGGTCAAAGAAGGTCAAAGAAGGTCAAAGAAGGTCAAAGAAGGTCAAAGAAGGTCAAAGAAGTTCGGAGAAGGTCAAAGAAGTTCGGAGAAGGTCAAAGAAGTTCGGAGAAGGTCAAAGAAGTTCGGAGAAGGTCAAAGAAGTTCGAAGAAGGTCCAAGAAGGTCAAAGAAGGTCTAAGAAGGTCTAAGAAGGTCTAAGAAGGTCTAAGAAGGTCGAAGAAGGTCGAAGAAGGTCGGAGAAGGTCGGAGAAGGTGAAAGACGGTCGGAGAAGGTCGGAGAAGGTCAAAGAAGGTCAAAGAAGGTCGAAGAAGGTCGGAGAAGGTCGGAGAAGGTCGGAGAAGGTCGGAGAAGGTCGGAGAAGGACGGAGAAGGACGGAGAAGGTCAAAGAAAGTCGGAGAAGGTCAAAGAAGGTCAGAGAAGGTCGAAGAAGGTCAAAGAAGTTCGGAGAAGGTCGAATAAGGTCGAAGAAGTTCAAAGAAGTTCAAAGAAGGTCGAAGAAGGTCAAAGAAGGTCAAAGAAGGTCAAAGAAGGTCAAAGAAGGTCAAAGAAGGTCAAAGAAGGTCAAAGAAGGTCAAAGAAGGTCAAAGAAGGTCAAAGAAGGTCAAAGAAGGTCAAAGAAGGTCAAAGAAGGTCAAAGAAGGTCAGAGAAGGTCAAAGAAGGTCAGAGAAGGTCAGAGAAGGTCAGAGAAGGTCAGAGAAGGTCGAAGAAGGTCGAAGAAGGTCGAAGAAGGTCGAAGAAGGTCGAAGAAGGTCGAAGAAGGTCGAAGAAGGTCGAAGAAGGTCGAAGAAGGTCGAAGAAGGTCGAAGAAGGTCGGAGAAGGTCGGAGAAGGTCAGAGAAGGTCAGAGAAGGTCAGAGAAGGTCAGAGAAGGTCAGAGAAGGTCAAAGAAGGTCAAAGAAGGTCAAAGAATGTCAGAGAAGGTCAAAGAAGGTCGAAGAAGGTCGAAGAAGGTCGAAGAAGGTCGAAGAAGGTCGAAGAAGGTCAGAGAAGGTCGAAGAAGGTCGGAGAAGGTCGGAGAAGGTCGGAGAAGGTCGGAGAAGGTCAAAGAAGCTCAAAGAAAGTCGGAGAAGGTCGAAGAAGGTCAGAGAAGGTCAAAGAAGGTCAAAGAAGGTCAAGGAAGGTCAGAGAAGGTCGAAGTAGGTCAAAGAAGGTCAGAGAAGGTCAAATAAGGTCGAATAAGGTCGAAGAACGTCAGAGAAGGTCGAAGAAGGTCAAAGAAGGTCGAAGAAGGTCAAAGAAGGTCGGAGGAAGGTCGGAGAAGGTCAAAGAAGGTCAAAAAAGGTCAAAGAAGGTCGAAGAAGGTCGAAGAAGGTCGAAGAAGGTCGAAGAAGGTCGAAGAAGGTCGAAGAAGGTCGAAGAAGGTCGAAGAAGGTCGAAGAGGGTCGAAGAGGGTCGAAGAGGGTCGAAGAGGGTCGGAGAAGGTCGGAGAAGGTCGGAGAAGGTCAAAGAAGGTCAAGGAAGGTCAAGGAAGGTCAAGGAAGGTCAAGGAAGGTCAAGGAAGGTCAAGGAAGGTCAAGGAAGGTCAAGGAAGGTCAGAGAAGGTCAGAGAAGGTCGAAGTAGGTCAAAGAAGGTCGAAGAACGTCAGAGAAGGTCGAAGAAGGTCAAAGAAGGTCGAAGAAGGTCGAAGAAGGTCGAAGAAGGTCGAAGAAGGTCGAAGAAGGTCGAAGAAGGTCGAAGAAGGTCGAAGAAGGTCGAAGAAGGTGAAAGACGGTCGAAGAAGGTCGAAGAAGGTCGAAGAACGTCAGAGAAGGTCGAAGAAGGTCGAAGAACGTCAGAGAAGGTCGAATAAGGTCGAAGAACGTCAGAGAAGGTCGAAGAAGGTCGAAGAACGTCAGAGAAGGTCGAAGAAGGTCGGAGAAGGTCAAAGAAGGTCAAAGAAGGTCAAAGAAGGTCAAAGAAGGTCGAAGAAGGTCGAAGAAGGTCGAAGAAGGTCGGAGAAGGTCGGAGAAGGTCGGAGAAGGTCGGAGAAGGTCGGAGAAGGTCGGAGAAAGTCGAAGAAGGTCGAAGAAGGTCAGAGAAGTTCAAAGAAGGTCGAAGAAGGTCGGAGAAGTTCGAAGAAGGTCAAAGAAAGTCGGAGAAGGTCGAAGAAGGTCAGAGAAGGTCAAGGAAGGTCAAAGAAGGTCAGAGAAGGTCGAAGAAGGTCAAAGAAGGTCGAAGAAGGTCGAAGAAGGTCGAAGAAGGTCGAAGAAGGTCGAAGAAGGTCGAAGAAGGTCGAAGAAGGTCGAAGAAGGTCGGAGAAGGTCGGAGAAGGTCGAAGAAGGTCGGAGAAGGTCGGAGATGGTCGGAGAAGGTCGGAGAAGGTCAAGGAAGGTCAAGGAAGGTCGAAGAAGGTCGAAGAAGGTCGAAGAAGGTCGAAGAAGGTCGAAGAAGGTCGAAGAAGGTCGAAGAAGGTCGAAGAAGGTCGAAGAAGGTCGAAGAAGGTCGAAGGACCTCACAGGAAGACGGAGGAGGTCAAATAAGGTCAAAGAGGTCAAAGGAGCTCGCAGACGGACAGAGGAGGTCAAAGAAGGTCGAAGCAGCTTGCAGACAGAATGAGGAGGTCAAATAAGGTCTAAGAGGGTCGAAGGAATTCGCAGAAGTACGGAGGAGGTCAAAGAAGGTCAAGGAAGGTCAAAGGAGCTCGCAGAAGGACGGAGGAGGTCAAAGAAGGTCAGAGGAGTTCGAAGGAGCTCGCAGAAGGATGGAGGAGGTCAAAGAAGGTCTAAGAAGGTGGAAGGAGCTCGCAGAAGGACAGAGGAGGTCAAAGAAGGTCAGAGAAGGTCAAAGGAGCTCACAGATGGACGAAGGAGGTCAAAGAAGGTCTAGAGAAGGTTGAAGGAACTGGTAGGACGGAGGAGATCAAAGAAGGTCAAGGATGGCTGAAGGAGCTCGCCGAAGGATGGAGGAGGTCAAAGAAGATGAGAGAAGGTCGAAGGAGCTCACAGAAGGACGGAGGAGGTCAAAGAAGGTCTAAGAAGGTGGAAGGAGCTCGCAGAAGGACAGAGGAGGTCAAAGAAGGTCAGAGAAGGTCAATGGAGCTCGCAGTAGGACGGAGGAGGTCAAAGAAGGTCAAAGAAGGTCAAAAAAGGTCAAAGGAGCTCACAGAAGGACCGAGGAGGTCAAAGAAGGTCAGAGAAGGTCAAACGAGCTCGCAGAAGGACGGAGGAGATCAAAGAAGGTCAGAGAAGGTGAAAGAGCTCTCAGGAGGACGGAGAACTTCAAAGTAGGTCGAAGAAGGTCGAAGGAGCTCGCGGAAGGGCCCAGGAGGTCAAAAGAGATCAGAGAAGGTCCAAGGAGCTCGCAGAAGGACGGAGGAGGTCAAAGAAGGTCGAAGGGTCTCGCAGAAGGTCGGAGGAGGTCAGAGAAGGTCGAAGGGGCTCGCAGAAGGTCGGAGGAGGTCAGAGAAGGTCGAAGGGGCTCGCAGAAGGTCGGAGGAGGTCAGAGAAGGTCGAAGGGGCTCGCAGAAGGTCGGAGGAGGTCAGAGAAGGTCGAAGGAGCTCGCAGAAGGTCGGAGGAGGTCAGAGAAGGTCGAAGGAGCTCGCAGAAGGTCGGAGGAGGTCGAAGCGGGACAGAGGAGGTTAGAGGAGGTTGAAGGGGCTCGAAGCGGGACAGAGGGGCTCGAAGCGGGACAGAGGGGCTCGAAGCGGGACAGAGGGGGTCAGAGGAGGTCGAAGGGGCTCGCAGAAGGACAGAGGAGGTCAAAGCGGGGCAGAGGAGGTCAAAGCGGGGCAGAGGAGGTCAAAGCGGGGCAGAGGAGGTCAAAGCGGGGCAGAGTAGATCACAAAAGTCAAACAGGGCCTGAGAAGGGCATGGGGGAATTTGCATGTGTGTGGTGTGGGCCCGAGAAAGCCACATACCCAAATGCTGCTGACCTGGAGGGCACCGCCACGCTTCTTCTCCCCCTCTCCCTGAGGAGGCGTCGGGATCCCGCAGGGGCTCTCTCATCATCAATACATCTGACAGAGTCTCTCTGCTGACAGAGCAAAAACAATCATAGAATCAGAGTACCCATAGGTTGGAAAGGACCCACCAGATCAGCGAGTCCAACCATTCCCATCAATCACTAACCCGTGTCCCTCAGCACCTCATCCACCCGTCCCTTAAACCCCTCCAGGGAAGGGGACTCAACCCCCTCCCTGGGCAGCCTCTGCCAGGGACCAATGACCCTTTCTGTCAACAACTGTTTCCTAATGTCCAGCCTGAACCTCCCCTGGCGGAGCTTGAGGCCGTTCCCTCTTGTCCTGTCCCCTGTCCCTTGGGAGAAGAGCCCAGCTCCCCCCTCTCCACAACCTCCTCTCAGGTAGTTCTAGAGAGCAATGAGGTCTCCCCTCAGCCTCCTCCTCTCCAGGCTGAACACCCCCAGCTATGACGGAAAGGGGTTTGGCCAGCACGGCCGCCAGCTCCTTCAATGCTCTTGGCTGGATCCCATCCCGCCCCAGAGACCTGTGGGTGTCTCGCTGGGCAAGCAAGGCTCTGACCACCTCCTCTTGGATCATGGGAGCCTCATTCTGCTCCTCTAACTCCTGGGTTTGGACACAGAGAGAACAACCTTCCTTACTATTAAAGACTGAGGCAAAGAAGGCATTAAGTACCTCAGCCTTGCCCTCATCCCCTGTCACTCTTGTCAGTTCTGCCTCCAATAGGGTCTGAATATTCTCCCTAGTCCTTCTTTTATTGTTAATGTATTTATAAAAAGATTTTTTATTGCCTTTCACAGACTTAGCCAATTTGATTCCTAGTTGGGCCTTAGCCCTCCTGATTTTTTCTCTGCACGATCTCAGTTCCTCCATGTAGTTCACCCAAGAGGCCTGTCCCTTCTTCCGATGCTCACAGACCCTCCTCTCCTTTTTGATGTCTCTCAAGATCTCCTTACTCAACCAAGCCGGTTTTCTCCCCTGCCGGCTCCTTTTCCGGAACATGGGGATGGCTTTCTCCTGAGCTGCTAGGGCTCCTTTCTGAAGAGCTCCCAGCCCTCGGGGGCTCCCTCGCCCTCAAGCGCTGCCTCCCATGGGACTTTGCCAACCAGCCTTCTGGACAGCCTAAAGTCTGCCCTCTGGAGATTTAATGCGACTGTCCTGCTAATCCCCCTCTTCACCTCACCTAGAGCAGAAAACCCCATCACCTCGTGACTGTTGTGTCCCAGGCGTCCTCCTACCACCTCACCCCCCCCAAGGCCTTCTCTGTTCACGAACAGCAGGTCCAGGAGGGCACCTGCCCTTGGCGCTTCACTCACCACTTGTGTGAGGACGTTGCTTTCCACGCACTCCAGGAGCCTCCTAGGCTGCTTCCTCTCGGCTCTATTGTACTTCCAGCAGATACCCGGAAGACTGAAGCCTGCCCCGAGGACAAGAGGCAGCGATCTTGAGACTGTCCCCAGGTGCTTATGGAAGAGCTCATCAGCTGCTGCTTCTCGGCTGGCTGCTCGGGAACAGACCCCATCACAGGATCTGCCTCTTGGGGGCTCCCCCGATTTTAACCCCCAGGCACTCGGCCCCATCCTCACCGCGATTGAGCTCGAGGGGATCAAAGCAAAAGGAACGAGCTCTCAGGGCAAAATACTCCGAGGAACCGTGGTTGAAATGAACCCCCCCCCGCCCCCGCAGCTCTCACCGCCGCACACAACACCCCAAAAAAGCGACACCCCCCTCACTCTCTCTAGACTGACAACACAAAAGCGCTTTCCAAGCCTCCCTTTCCGCTCCTTCCCCCCCTTCTCCTCCCATTGTGCCCCATACAGCCCCTGCGCTCCCCCTCCCGCCCTTCCCCGGGGGCAGCGAAACACAGCCCGGCCCCGGCAGGACCGCGGAGCACGGAGAGCGAGCACGGAGCGGCGCCGCCGGCCATAGAGCGCTGCCCCGCGCCGCTCCCGGCCGCCCCCCCCGCCCTCGAGCCGCGCCTCTCCGGGCGCCTCTGACTCCCCCGAGCCCAGCCCCGTTCCAGCCGTTCCCCGGCGGGGCTGGCGCGGGCCCCGGCGGGCAGCGAGGGAGCGCGGCGCCCGCGCCACGTGCGCGGCAGGAACCGCTCGCCCGCGCTCCGCCTCGGCCCGCCCCCCGGCCGCTCTCCCGGCGCCGATTGGCCGCCGCTCGCCGAGGGACGCGCGGCGCAGCCAATGGGAGCGCTCTCTGCGGGGCCCTTCCCGGGGGCAGCCAAGCGCGGCCGGGACGCGTGGGGCTCTCGGGGGACGCGGGCACCCCGGGCAGGGACGGGGGACGCGCGGGGCTCGGGCGGGACACGGGGGCCCACGGGGCGCTGTCCATCTCCCAGCCCCGGCCCGCACCCTGTCGGCAGCGAAGAGCACGGAGCCGGCAGAAGCTGAGGGACAACACTTGGTCCCTCTCGACAGGGCCAACCCTTGGTCCCTCACAACACTGGGATTTGACTACTCTGAGACCTAAACTGGAAACTCCGTGTGCAAACCAGACAATTGCTGTACAAAGGTCCAGGTGATCCACACCTTGTGTCTCAACCTCATCGTTACCATCAGCTGCAGAGAGACTAGAGCAATGGACACCTGAATGGCACTCGCATCCGACCACCAAACCAGCCCAAGAAAGACTGATGAACCCATCTTCCTTTCCCCAAACCATTAAAGCCCTTCTCCACCTCTGAAGGGCTAGAGAAGGAACCTTGCTCCTTCCTAACAGAAACTGCCCTATATTTTAAACCCACGACCCTTCTGCGTTGCTGTTCCTTGGGAGCTGCGCTTCTGAGCCCTTCCCAGGGATCCCCTGGCCCCTTCTATCTTCCACCAACCCATAGACTCAACTTCCCACCCTACGCTGACACACTTAATTCCAGATTATTATCACCCACGAGGTGCCTGTTACAAACTGCACAGCCCCTAGGGCCAACGCATCATCCCCCACACAAAAAATCCCATAGTTACAACTGCATGTGCTGTTTAGCCTGGACGCTTCCAAAACTCATACCTCCCACAGCTGCCTCTGCTTCTTCAGAAGACAAAAAAACCCCAACCTTGTTCATCCTACCTTAGTCTGCTCAAAAGCTACAAGGAGTAGACACAGCAGCAAACCTCCTCCCTCAAGGGAAAACAGAACCCAAAGGAGCCCCTGAGGCAAGGCCGGTGGTTTATATACCCCTGGGCCCTCCCACCCACCACCTGTGGATGGGGCATGGTGAACCCCCTCACAGGTATAAACAGGGCCTGGGGAGCAGCTGGGGTTTATTAACTCTGCCTTACATTCTCAGCACGAACACCACCACTACAGGTCTGAAAGCATCCTCACAAGAAATAACAGCGTGCGCCTTCACGGCAACATTGCTCGCTTCTCAGCCTGGATGTTTCAGCCTGATGACCACACGAAAGGAGTGGCTGTAGGCGATGGTAAGGCTGCTGGGAGAAGGGCAAGAAGAGGATCGATAACAAAGAGTTGAAAAGGCCCTTTAGAGTTTGCTGCTTCTTTGGCTGCTGAGAAATAGCACAGTCTCTGTGATTTTGCTACTGTACGAGACAGATCAAAGGTGCTCAGTCCAATGCTCAGTTCCACCTAAACGGTGCATGAGAATATGATTATGTAATGCACAGAATCATACAGTCACCACGTTGGAAAAGACCCATCGGATCATCGAGTCCGACCATTCCTGTTTAATGGTAAATTTGCCCTTTACAGCAATTGGCCAAGTTTATGCTTATATGGTCAATTGGCCAAGTTTGCACTAATATGATAAATGTGCCCTTTTATGCTAAATTTGCCCATTTTATGGTCACTTTTCACTTATAGGATCAATTTACCCTTTTATGGAAACTGGCCAAGTTTGCCCTAATATGATAAATTTATCCTTTAATGCTGAATTTGCCTGTTTTATGGAAATTGGCCAAGTTTGCTGTAATATGATAAATTTGCCCTTTGATGATACATTTGCCCATTTTATGGAAATTGGCCACGGTCGCCCTTTTACGGTAAATTTTCCCTTTCAGACAATTGCCCAAGATTGCCCTGACATGGTCAATTTGCACTTTTATGGTCACCAACTTTGCCCTTAGCTGCTCAATTTGCCCTTATATGGTGAATTTGCGGTTACCTCACTCGTGCTGGGGCTGGGCCCGTACGGCTCCCTCCCAGTGCCCTCACTCAAGATGGCGGCACGCCCGCCCAGTGTACGTCGCCGTGCCCTCATTCAAGATGGCGGCGATATGGACATGTCGTTACCTCACTCAAGACGATGGCGGCGAGCCCAGTGCCCTCACTCAAGGGGGCGGTGACACTGACATGCCGTGCCCTTAGTAAAGGTGGCAGCGTTGTGCCCTCACTCAGGATGGCGGCGTGACCTCCGGTTTCCCTCCCCGTACCCTTACTGACGATGGCGGCGACAGCAACAAGCTGTGCCCTCACTCAAGATGGCGGCGACACCAACACGCTGTACCCTCACTCAAGATGGCGGCATGACCGCCCATTTCACTCCCCCTGCACTCATAGAATCACAGAATCACAGAATGACCAGGTTGGAAGAGACCCACTGGATCGTCGAGTCCAACCATTCCCACCAATCCCTAAATCATGCTCCTAAGCACCTCATCCACCCTCACCTTAAACACCTCCAGGGACGGTGACTCAACCACCTCCCTGGGCAGACCGTTCCAATGCCTAACCACCCTCTCTGTGAAGAACTTTTTCCTAATCTCAAGCCTAAATCTCCCCTGGAGGAGCTTGAGGCCCTTCCCTCTCATCCTGTCCCCTGTCACTTGGGAGAAGAGGCCAGCACCCTCCTCTCCACAACCTCCCTTCAGGTAGTTGTAGAGAGTAATAAGGTCTCCCCTCAGCCTCCTCTTCTCCAGGCTGAACACCCCCAGCTCTCTCAGTCGCTCCTCATAAGATTTGTTCTCCAGCCCCTTCACCAGCTTCGTTGCTCTTCTCTGGACTCGCTCCAGAGCCACAACATCCCTCTTGTGGTGAGGGGCCCAGCACTGAACACAGGACTCGAGGTGCGGTCTCACCAGTGCCGAGTACAGGGGGAGAAGAACTTCCCTGGACCTGCTGGTCACGCCGTTCCTGATCCAAGCCAAGATGCCATTGGCCTTCTTGGCCACCTGGACCACTGCTAGCTCGTGTTCAGTCGGCTGTCAACCAGCACCCCCAGGTCCTTCTCCTCCTGGCAGCTTTCCAGCCAGGTTTCTCCTAGTTTGTACCTCTGCTTAGGGTTGTTGTGCCCCAAGTGCAGGACCCGGCATTTGGCCTTGTTAAACCTCATGCCGTTGGTCTCAGCCCAGCAGTCCAGCCTGTTCAGATCCCTTTGGAGCCTCCCGACCCTCCAGCAGATCGACACTTCCACCCAGCTTGGTGTCATCTGCAAACTTGCTAAGGGAGGACTCAATGCCTTCATCCAGGTCGTTGATAAAGACATTAAACAGGATTGGACCCAGGACTGAGCCCACTCACTCAAGATGGCGGCAAAACCAACACCCCCGTGGCCTCACTCAAGATGGTGGCAACCTTGACACGCGTGCCCTCACTCAAGATGGCGGCAGCTTCGCCCGTCTCCCTCACCCTTGCCCTTGCCCTTACTCAAGATAGCGGCGACAACGACATGCTGTACCCTCAATCAGGATGGCGAAGAACTCCGTGCCCCCACTCAAATGGCGGCAACACTGACAAGCTTTGGCCTCACTTAAGAGAGCGGCGGGCCCTGAGCCCTAATTCAGGATGGCTGCGGGACCCGTGCCCCCACTCAAATGGCGGCAACACTGACAAGCTGTGCCCTCACTCATGATGATAGCGGGACACATGCCCCTACTCAACATGCCGGCGGACCCCTTGTCCCCACTCAAGATAGCGGCGACACTGACACGTTATGTCCGCACTCAAGATGGCGGCATGACCTCCTGTTTCCCTCCCAGATCCCTCACTCAAGATGCTGCGAAACTGACATGCAGTGCCCTCACTCAAGGTGGTGGCGACACGGACATGCTGTTGCCTCACTCAAGATGGCGGCGGCTTCGGCCGTCTCCCTTGTCGTGCCCCCACCCAAGGTGGTGGCAGGACCCCCGGTTTCCATCCTGTACCCTTACTCAAGGTGGCGGCGGGCCCCGTGCCTTCACTCACAGTGGCGGCGGCTTCTCCCGTCTCCCTCGCCCGTGGCCACACTCGAATTTGTGGCGACATCTTCATGCCCTGCCCTCACTCACGATGGCGGCGGGCCCACCCAGAGTCCCTCACGGCGCCCTCGCTCACGATGGCGGCGGGCCCACCCAGAGTCCCTCACGGCGCCCTCACTCACGATGGCGGCGGGCCCACCCAGAGTCCCTCACGGCGCCCTCACTCACGATGGCGGCGGGCCCACCCAGAGTCCCTCACCGTGCCCTCACTCACGATGGCGGCAGACCCACCCAGAGTCCCTCACCGTGCCCTCACTCACGATGGCGGCAGGCCCACCCAGAGTCCCTCACCGTGCCCTCGCTCACGATGGCGGCAGACCCACCCAGAGTCCCTCACCGTGCCCTCACTCACGATGGCGGCGGGCCCACCCAGAGTCCCTCACCGTGCCCTCGCTCACGATGGCGGCGGGCCCACCCAGAGTCCCTCACGGCGCCCTCGCTCACGATGGCGGCGGGCCCACCCAGAGTCCCTCACCGTGCCCTCGCTCACGATGGCGGCGGGCCCACCCAGAGTCCCTCACCGTGCCCTCACTCAAGATGGCGGCAGACCCACCCAGAGTCCCTCACCGTGCCCTCACTCACGATGGCGGCAGGCCCACCCAGAGTCCCTCACCGTGCCCTCGCTCACGATGGCGGCAGGCCCACCCAGAGTCCCTCACCGTGCCCTCACTCAACATGGCGGCAGGCCCACCCAGAGTCCCTCACCGTGCCCTCACTCACAATGGCGGCAGGCCCGCCCAGAGTCCCTCACCGTGCCCTCACTCAACATGGCGGCAGGCCCACCCAGAGTCCCTCACCGTGCCCTCACTCAAGATGGCGGCAGGCCCGCCCAGAGTCCCTCACCGTGCCCTCACTCAAGATGGCGGCAGGCCCACCCAGAGTCCCTCACCGTGCCCTCACTCAAGATGGTGGCTCCCTTCTCCCTTCCCCAGTCCTCACTCAAGAGTTTTTGGTAATTTGCCCTTTTAGGGTCAGTTTGCCCTTTGATTGTTTGGGGGAATCCAGCTCTATAGCTCCGTTAAGGGTTACAAAGCGGGTCTGTGTTTACTTGCCGACAGGGGCGAGGGGCTAATCCTCCTCACTCGCACACCCTGGGGTCTAACTAGCAGATAGTTAGAGTGTAAAGACCGGCCTAGTCATAAGCGCCTCGTACAGATTCATGACCTTTCTCCACTTCCTGTTATCATTAGATTCCAGAAGCTTCTCCCATGCTGGCGCAGGCGCAGCGCCGTGGGCTGGGGCTCAGGGCTGAAGTCGCCTTCGTCTTCCTCACGAATCATCCCGGAACTCCATCTGTGCGCAGGCGCAGTCTCATCCCGGTCAAGCTCCAAGTCCTCAGAGCAGGACACAGTCGGCTTTCTGCTGTTGGGCACGTTCCAGCTCTCCCTTATCAGTGAATGTCTGTGAACGAGCTCCTCCTTTATCAACACCCAGGGTCTTCCAGGCCTTTACGAGCAGACAGCGCGCATCTCGGTGCGCTAAGCTCTCTAAGTTTTTCTAACTTTCCCCCCTGTATCATACGCCCGCTCAGCAATTCCCCCCCGTCTTTTAAACTCAGGCAAATTCATTGGCCTCATCCATGATCCATCTTTTAAAGGGGAACTGGGTAGCATTTTGCTTCAAAATTACTTTCCAACACATTCTCACGAGCACTAGAGAGAGAAGTCAAAATTGTTAGTTGTTGTAGCAGCATTCTCCAATTCCAAACAAACAACACAGGAGAGAAAACAAAGCCAACTAAAACTGACATCAACAGGACAACAATGGGGTGACAAAGCTTATTTAGAATGCCGGTCGCCGGGGGGGACCATCCAAATAGCGTGTCCCACCAAGGATGGTTCCATCTTCTCTTACCCCTTTCAGGACCCTGTTCATTTCCTCCGTGTCCTGCTGGACTGTTATCAGGGTCTTCCTCCCTCCTTCTAGGGCCTCCTCCAAGATTTTGATCAAATCCTGATGTTTCAGGAATTGTTTTACCAATATAAGATCCATTCCAATAGGTACAGGCTGGTAGGATACGGCTGGTGCTAAGGAAGAAAAGTCACACACAACAATCTTAACAAAATTACAAATGCAAAAATTAGAATGATTCTCGCTACCTAGAATTGTCTCATCTGTTACAATAGAAATACAAGAAGTTCTTAAACATACACAACCTCCCCTTTTCTTGGAAGTTCTGAAAAATCAATTTGCCGTTGTTGTCCAGGCTCGTCTCCTTTCCCGATTTGGCCCATTTCCAGGGAGGGGGTATTTTTGGGATTAATCTGGAGGCAAAGATCATACTGCTGAGTCGCTTGTCTCACAGTAACGTAGCTACAATTTATCTAATTAGGCGTTTTTACAGGGCCTCTGCTCCCCGATGCCTTTTTCTATGCTTCTCTTTTACTAAAGCCCATAGGATTAATTTACCTTGTGGGGTGAGAACCCATCCCTCCCCGTTATATGACCCTTCCGAATCTGCAGGGAGCTTTTCATCTTCTTTGCTTTATTGGGACTCTCCTTCCAGGGAGATTTGCCCATCGGGGGTCAAAGCCCCTTCTGGCTGTACCTCCCCTTTGGCTGCCTGTTTCGCCTCCCTGTCTGCCAGCTCATTCCCTCTTTCCAGGTCCGAATTCACTCTCTGGTGAGCTTTGATTTGCACGGTTGTTACCTTCTCAGGCAGCTGGACTGCTTCCAATAGTTTCAGGATCTCCGTGTTTGAAGGGTTTACCCTGTGAGTTCAATAACTCTTTTTCCTTCCAGACTGCTCCGTGTGCACGTACAACTCTGAACGCACACCTCGAACCTGTAGAGATATTTGCAGCTTTGCCTTTAGCCAATTCCAAGGCACGGGTCAAAGCAATTCTCTCTGCCTTTGGAGCAAAGGTATTCATGGGTAGAGGTCCTAACTCTGTTCTGTCTCGACTAGCGATCGTGGCACATCCGGCATGTCTTCTACCTCTTAGGACACGACCGCTCCCATCCATGAACCCGGCTTCAGCACTTCCCATAGGACTGTCCTTCACGTCCCGATGGCTCAAGGATGTTGAGCCTCAGTAGTTTCCAGTCAGTCACTCTGGACGGGTTCCCCTGTGTTTCTGTGAAGAAAAGAGGCCGGATTGACCATGTTAGTAATTACAGTTTTCTACCATTGCAGTCTGGTATCTGCAGGGAGAGCCAATTTCCACCTTTCGCTTCCAAAACAGCAGATATTTTATGGGACACCAACATAATCATTCTCTGGTGCAGGGTGAATTTTCGGGCTTCCCGGATATCTAGTATTACGGCCGTAACCGCTCGCAGGCGTCCAGCCCGACCTTTTGCAGTTGCGGCTGATTGCTTGGAAAAGCGTGGAACTGCTGGGTGATATGGGCCCAGATCCTGTGCCAATGCTAGAGGAGAAGAACATGGCTTACGGACATCTGGGAGTCCCAAGGCTGGAGCTGACACCAGGGCCTTGTTCAGTAGTTCAGAGGCCTCGATGGCTTCTTTATTCCTTTGAAGATGTTTCTGTTCAGTGGTTGAACAGCACCTGCGCGGCACGGCGCTCCCCGTGCCGGACCCCGGCTGGCGGCGCCATCGCCTCGCGCCCCCAACGGCCTCCGCCACCTTCTTCTTTCTGCGTTCCCAACACCGATAGAAGCAAAACGCGTGCGGCAGCCAGCGACCGATCGAAAGCTTTAATGCGGACAGCGCCTTCCGCCTGGGCACGGGCAGGAGGAGGGGAGGAATCCGCTTCCCACGCGGCACCGAGGAGAGAGACCTGCGGGAGGGAAGCACAGAAAGGATCGTTAGCAGGGCGACGAGACGAGGCGGCCCTCGGCCCCGGGACAAAAGCACTTTCCTCCTTCGCCCACGGTTCCTTCTCTGACCTTCCAAGCCCCGCTCTACAGCCCCCCCAGAGCGAGCCGAGAAGAGAATCTCCTTCCAAAGAGCGGCCAAAGGTTTCACTGCTCCCCCCGAAAGGAAACCGCGAGGGACGGGAGGACTCGCCAGACGGAAAGCGGCGTCACCGGACCGAGCTTCGGAAAAGTCCAGAGAGAGCACGATTTGTTTCGACGGTTATTCTGTTAGACGTACTTGGTCAAAAAGAGAAACGGAACCAAACCGAGACTCACCCGGCGTGAACTCGTCACGCTGAGATGTTCTACCTCCTGCCCGCGTGCCAGCCCAGCCGAGAAAAGCAGCCCGGGTCCCCTGCTATTTCTCCTCCTCCTGAGGCACAAAGGCTCCCCCCGGCACGCCTCTTCCCGGGCCGGGGTCAGAGCCACCAGGAAGGCGCGAGGCACGCTCCGAGCTTGTGGAGTTAAGAGAGACCATCACGATCGCACGACGACGCTTGTAGAGCTGAGAAACCAGCCACCTCGGCAGAGCCGCCTCTGTCGTTGGCGGAGCTGGTTTTGCTCGCTGGGTTTGAGCCTTTGGCAGAGCAGCTGTAAAGCTAACGAGCAGACAGCGTGCAACAGGGAAACTTGAACAGACAGTCTGCAGTCCCGTTCGAGCCGGTCACCACATGGGGGGACACGAGGGCCCTGGGGGCGCAGGGGGCGCTGTCCCTCTCCCAGCCCCAGCCTGCGCCCGTTGGCCGCGGCGAGCAGAAGAGCAGCAAACAGCCTGGAGCCGGGAGAGGCTGAGGAACAACATTTGGTCAGAAGAGGAAGGTCAGAGAAGATCAAGAAAAGTCAAAAAAGGTCGAAGGAGCTCACAGAAGGACAGAGGAGGTCAAAGAAGGTGGAAGGATCTCGCAGAAGGTCAGAGGAGGTCAAAGAAGGTGGAAGGATCTCGCAGAAGGTCAGAGGAGGTCAAAGAAGGCGGAAGGAGCTCGCAGAAGGACGGAGAAGGTCAAAGAAGGTCAAAGAAGGTCAAAGGAGCTCGCAGAAGGACGGAGGAGGTCAAAGAAGGTCAAAGGAGCTCGCAGAAGGATTGAGGAGGTCAAAGAAGGTCAAAGAAGGTCAAAGGAGCTCGCAGAAGGACGGAGGAGTTCAAAGAAGGCCAAGAAAGGTCGAAGGAGCTCGCAGAAGGACGGAGGAGGTCAAAGAAGGTGGAAGGAGCTCGCAGAAGGATGGAGAAGGTCAAAGAAGGTCAAAGAAGGTCAAAGGAGCTTGCAGAAGGACGGAGGAGGTCAAAGAAGGTCAAAGAAGGTCAAAGGAGCTCGCAGAAGGACGGAGGAGGTCAAAGAAGGTCAAAGGAGCTCGCAGAAGGATGGAGGAGGTCAAAGAAGGTCAAAGAAGGTCGAAGGAGCTCGCAGAAGGATGGAGGAGGTCAAAGAAGGTCAAAGAAGATCAAAGAAGGTCAAAGGAGCTCGCAGAAGGACGGAGGAGATCAAAGAAGGTCAAAGAAGGTCGAAGGAGCTCGCAGAAGGACGGAGGAGGTCAAAGAAGGTCAGAGAAGGTCGAAGGAGCTCGCAGAAGGACGGAGGAGATCAAAGAAGGTCAAAGAAGGTCGAAGGAGCTCGCAGAAGGACGGAAGAGGTCAAAGAAGGTCAAAGAAAGTCGAAGGAGCTCACAGAAGGACGGAGGAGGTCAAAGAAGGCCAGAGAAGGTCGAAGGAGCTCGGAGAAGGTCGGAGAAGGTCGAACGAGCTCGCAGAAGGACTTAGGAGGTCGAAGAAGGTCAGAGGAGGTCGAAGGAGCTCGCAGGAGGACGGAGGACGTCAGAGAAGGTCTGAGGAGGTCGAAGGAGCTCGCAGGAGGACGGAGGACGTCAGAGAAGGTCTGAGGAGGTCGAAGGAGCTCGCAGGAGGACGGAGGACGTCAGAGAAGGTCAGAGGAGGTCGAAGGAGCTCGCAGGAGGACGGAAGACGTCAGAGAAGGTCAGAGGAGGTCGAAGGAGCTCGCAGGAGGACGGAGGACGTCAGAGAAGATCAGAGGAGGTCGAAGGAGCTCGCAGGAGGACGGAGGACGTCAGAGAAGGTCAGAGGAGGTCGAAGGAGCTCGCAGGAGGATGGAGGACATTAGAGAAGGTCGAAGCAGGGCAGAGGAGTTCGAAGCAGAGCAGAGGAGGTCGAAGCAGGGCAGAGGAGGTCGAAGAAGGGCAGAGGAGGGCGAAGAAGGTCAAAGAAGGGCGAAGGAGTTCGCTGAAGGACGGAGGAGGTCAAAGAAGGTCAGAGTAGATCACAAAACTCAAACAGGGCCCTCGCTCACGATGGCGGAGAAGAAGGTCGGAGAAGGTCGGAGAAGGTCGAAGAAGGTCGGAGAAGGTCAAAGAAGGTCAGAGAAGGTCAGAGAAGGTCGAAGAAGGTCGAAGGAGGTCAAAGAAGGTCGAAGGAGGTCAAAGAAGGTCGAAGAAGGTCAAAGAAGGTCGAAGGAGGTCAAAGAAGGTCAAAGAAGGTCAAAGAAGGTCGAAGAAGGTCAAAGTAGGTCGAAGAAGGTCGGAGAAGGTCAAACAAGGTCAAAGAAGGTCGGAAAAAGTCGAAGAAGGTCAAAGAAAGGCAAAGAAGGTCGAAGAAGGTCGGAGAAGGTCGAAGAAGGTCGATGAAGGTCGGAGAAGGTCGATGAAGGTCGAAGAAGGTCAAAGAAGGTCAAAGAAGGTCAAAGAAGGTCAAAGAAGGTCAAAGAAGGTCAAAGAAGGTCAAAGAAGGTCAAAGAAGGTCAAAGAAGGTCGGAGAAGGTCGGAGAAGGTCGGAGAAGGTCGGAGAAGGTCGGAGAAGGCCGGAGAAGGTCGGAGAAGGTCAAGAAAGGTCAAAGAAGGTCAAGAAAGGTCAAAGAAGGTCGGAGAAGGTCAAAGAAGGTCGGAGAAGGTCAAAGAAGGTCGGAGAAGGTCGAATAAGGTCAAAGAAGGTCGGAGAAGGTCGGAGAAGGTCGGAGAAGGTCGGAGAAGGTCGGAGAAGGTCGAAGGTCGGAGAAGGTCGGAGAAGGTCGGAGAAGGTTAAAAAAGGTCGAAGAATGTCGGAGAAGGTCGAAGAAGATCGAAGAAGGTCAGAGAAGGTCAGAGAAGGTCAAAGAAGGTCAAAGAAGGTCAAAGAAGGTCAAAGAAGATCGGAGAAGGTCGAATAAGGTCAAAGAAGGTTGAAGAAGGTCGGAGAAGGTCGGAGAAGGTCGGAGAAGGTCAAAAAAGGTCGAAGAAGGTCGGAGAAGGTCAGAGAAGGTCGGAGAAGGTCGGAGAAGGTTAAAAAAGGTCAAAGAAGTTCGAAGAAGGTCAAAGAAGGTCGGAGAACGTCAAAGAAGGTCGGAGAAGGTCGGAGAAGGTCGATGAAGGTCGATGAAGGTCGAAGAAGGTTCAAGAAGGTCGAAGAAGGTCGAAGAAGGTCGAAGAAGGTCGATGAAGGTCAGAGAAGTTCGGAGAAGGTCGGAGAAGGTCAGAGAAGGTCAGAGAAGGTCAGAGAAGGTCAGAGAAGGTCGAAGAAGGTCAAAGAAGGTCAAAGAAGGTCAAAGAAGGTCAAAGAAGGTCGGAGAAGGTCGGAGAAGGTCGGAGAAGGTCGGAGAAGGTCGGAGAAGGTCGGAGAAGGTCGGAGAAGGTTAAAAAAGGTCAAAGAAGTTCGAAGAAGGTCAAAGAAGGTCGGAGAAGGTCAAAGAAGGTCAAAGAAGGTCGGAGAAGGTCGGAGAAGGTCGGAGAAGGTCGAAGAAGGTCGAAGAAGGTCGAAGAAGGTCGAAGAAGGTCGAAGGTCGGAGAAGGTCGGAGAAGGTTAAAAAAGGTCGAAGAAGGTCGGAGAAGGTCGACGATCGAAGAAGGTCGAAGAAGGTCAGAGAAGGTCAGAGAAGGTCAAAGAAGGTCAAAGAAGGTCGGAGAAGGTCGGAGAAGTTCGGAGAAGGTCGGAGAAGGTCAAAGAAGGTCAAAGAAGGTCGGAGAAGGTCAAAGAAGGTCGGAGAAGGTCGGAGAAGGTCGGAGAAGGTTAAAAGAGGTCGAAGAAGGTCGGAGAAGGTCGAAGAAGGTCGAAGAAGGTCAGAGAAGGTCAAAGAAGGTCAAAGAAGGTCGGAGAAGGTCCGAGAAGGTCGGAGAAGGTCGGAGAAGGTCAAAAAAGGTCAAAAAAGGTCGGAGAAGGTCGGAGAAGGTCGGAGAAGGTCGGAGAAGTCCGGAGAAGGTCGGAGAAGTCCGGAGAAGGTCGGAGAAGGTCGGAGAAGGTCAAGAAAGGTCAAGAAAGGCCAAGAAAGGTCAAAGAAGGTCAAAGAAGGTCGGAGAAGGTCGAAGGAGGTCGAAGGAGGTCGAAGGAGGTCGAAGGAGGTCGGAGGAGGTCGGAGGAGGTCGGAGGAGGTCAAAGAAGGTCGCAGCAGGACAGAGGAGGTCGAAGCAGGGCGGAGGAGGTCGCAGCAGGGCGGAGGAGGTCACAGAATTCAAACAGGGCCTGAGAAGGGCATGGGGGAATTTGCATGTGTGTGGTGTGGGCCCGAAAAAGCCACATACCCGAATGCTGCTGCCCTGGAGGGCACCGCCACGCTGCTTCCCCCCCTCTCCCTGAGGAGGCGTCGGGATCCCGCTGGGGCTCTGTCATCATCAATACGTCTGACAGAGTCTCTCTGCTGACAGAGCAAAAACAATCATAGAATCAGAGTACCCATAGGTTGGAAAGGACCCACCGGATCAGCGAGTCCAACCATTCCCATCAATCACTAACTCGTGTCCCTCAGCACCTCATCCACCCGTCCCTTAAACCCCTCCAGGGAAGGGGACTCAACCCCCTCCCTGGGCAGCCTCTGACAGGGACCAATGACCCTTTCTGTCAACAATTGTTTCCTAATGTCCAGCCTGACCCTCCCCTGGCGGAGCTTGAGGCCATTCCCTCTCGTCCTGTCCCCTGTCCCTTGGGAGAAGAGCCCAGCTCCCCCCTCCCTCTCCACAAAACTCCTCTCAGGTAGTTCTAGAGAGCAATGAGGTCTCCCCTCAGCCTCCTCCTCTCCAGGCTGAACACCCCCAGCTATGATGGAAAGGGGTTTGGCCAGCACGTCCGCCAGCTCCTTCAATGCTCTTGGCTGGATCCCATCCCGCCCCAGAGACCTGTGGGTGTCTCGCTGGGCAAGCAAGGCTCTGACCACCTCCTCTTGAATCATGGGAGCCTCATTCTGCTCCTCTAACTCCTGGGTTTGGACACAGAGGGAACAACCTTCCTTACTATTAAAGACTGAGGCAAAGAAGGCATTAAGTACCTCAGCCTTGCCCTCATCCCCTGTCACTCTTGTCAGTTCTGCCTCCAATAGGGTCTGAATATTCTCCCTAGTCCTTCTTTTATTGTTAATGTATTTATAAAAAGATTTTTTATTGCCTTTCACAGACTTAGCCAATTTGATTCCTAGTTGGGCCTTAGCCCTCCTGATTTTTTCTCTGCACGATCTCAGTTCCTCCATGTAGTTCACCCAAGAGGCCTGTCCCTTCTTCCGATGCTCACAGACCCTCCTCTCCTTTTTGATGTCTCTCAAGATCTCCTTACTCAACCAAGCCGGTTTTCTCCCCTGCCGGCTCCTTTTCCGGAACATGGGGATGGCTTTCTCCTGAGCTGCTAGGGTTCCTTTCTGAAGAGCTCCCAGCCCTCGGGGGCTCCCTTGCCCTCAAGCGCTGCCTCCCATGGGACTTTGCCAACCAGCCTTCTGGACAGTCTAAAGTCTGCCCTCTGGAGATTTAATGCGACTGTCCTGCTAATCCCCCTCTTCACCTCACCTAGAGCAGAAAACCCCATCACCTCGTGACTGTTGTGTCCCAGGCGTCCTCCTACCACCTCACCCCCCCCAAGGCCTTCTCTGTTCACGAACAGCAGGTCCAGGAGGGCACCTGCCCTTGGCGCTTCACTCACCACTCGTGTGAGGACGTTGCTTTCCACGCACTCCAGGAGCCTCCTCGGCTGCTTCCTCTCGGCTCTATTGTACTTCCAGCAGATACCCGGAAGATTGAAGCCTGTCCCGAGGACAAGAGGCAGCGATCTTGAGACTGTCCCCAGGTGCTTATGGAAGAGCTCATCAGCTGCTGCTTCTCGGCTGGCTGCTCGGGAACAGACTCCATCACAGGATCTGCCTCTTGGGGGCTCCCCCGATTTTAACCCCCAGGCACTCGGCCCCATCCTCACTGCGATCGAGCTCGAGGGGATCAAAGCAAAAGGAACGAGCTCTTAGGGCAAAATACTCCGAGGAACCGTGGTTGAAATGAACCCCCCCCCCGCCCCCGCAGCTCTCACCGCCGCACACAACACCCCAAAAAAGCGACACCCCCCTCGCTCTCTCTAGACTGACAACACAAAAGCGCTTTCCAAACCTCCCTTTCCGCTCCTTCCCCCCCTTCTCCTCCCATTGTGCCCTATACAGCCCCTGCCCCATACACCCCCTGCTCTCCCCCTCCCGCCCTTCCCCGGGGGCAGCGAAACACAGCCCGGCCCCGGCAGGACCGCGGAGCACGGAGAGCGAGCCCGGAGCGGCGCCGCCGGCCATAGAGCGCTGCCCCGCGCCGCTCCCGGCCGCCCCCCCGCCCTCGAGCCGCGCCTCTCCGGGCGCCTCTGACTCCCCCGAGCCCAGCCCCGTTCCAGCCGTTCCCCGGCGGGGCTGGCGCGGGCCCCGGCGGGCAGCGAGGGAGCGCGGCGCCCGCGCCACGTGCGCGGCAGGAACCGCTCGCCCGCGCTCCGCCTCGGCCCGCCCCCCGGCCGCTCTCCCGGCGCCGATTGGCCGCCGCTCGCCGAGGGACGCGCGGCGCAGCCAATGGGAGCGCTCTCTGCGGGGCCCTTCCCGGGGGCAGCCGAGCGCGGCCGGGACGCGCGGGGCTCTCGGGGGACGCGGGCACCCCGGGCAGGGACGGGGGACGCGCGGGGCTCGGGGCGCCGTCCCTCTCCCGGCCATCAGCCTGCACCCCGCTGGCCGCAGCCGGCGGCGGGCGGAGGGGCAGCGAAGAGCAGAGCCGAGAGAAGCCGAGCGGATCCGAGCCGCAATTCGAGTCGCGCCGCTCCCCGCCCCTCCCGGCTCGCCCGCCCCTGGCTGCAGTACCGCCCCGCGGCCACGGCGCGGCAGCACCGAGCCCCCCAGTCATTTCCAGGGCATCGAAAGGCTGCGAGCTCCGCGCTCTGATTGGTCACTTCTCAATTCCGTCCTTGCCAGTGCTGGTTTTTCATTGGCTGTGGGTTCCGCTCTTGATTGGTCTATTCTCGATGCCATCTTGTCAGTCCTGTCTTCTGATTGGCTGTGCCTTCCGCGCTTTGATTGGTCACTTCTTGATCCCCCTTTGCCAGCGCTGTCTTGTGATTGGCCTCGAGAGCCACGTTCTGATTGGCGGCTCCACGATTCCCCCTTGCCGGTGCTGTGCTCTGATTGGTCGCCTCTGGATCCCACTTTGCCTGTGCCGTGTTCTGGGGCCATTTTATGGACAATTTCCCCTTTTATGGACAATTCGGCCAGTTTGCCCTTATATGGTCAATCTGCTCTTCTATCGCAATTGTCTCAGTTTGACTTATATGGTCAATTTGCCCTTATCTTGGTAATTTGACCTTTTATGGCAATTGGCCACGTTTGCCCTTATGTGGTCAATGATACCGACCCTATGCACCCCCCTCGGGCTGCAGTACCGCTGCGCGGCCACGACGCGGCAGCACCGAGCCGGGCGAAGCTATTCTTTGACCGTTTCTCGAGTCGCGGGTTCGAGCCCGACGGGCGCCCGATCGCCCACAGCAGCAGCTCCCGCGGCGCTGCCCGCACTCCCCTCCCCTCCCGCGCTGCCGGGCTCCGCAGCAGCTCACACTGGGGTAGACGGGACCCTTTGTCCATCAAGTAGTAAATCAAACGGGGAGGAAAGCTTGTGGAGAGAACGAGAAACCACAAGACAGAAAACAGAGACAGTTTTGTGTTTGCCTAAGCTGATTGTGTGGGCGCAAAGGGGGTTGTATAACCACATATGGATACAGAATATATTTGTAGATAAGGGTTGTTGTGTCAAAATTGCCTTCTGCTGAAACTAATTAAACTACAGAAAACCAAGGAGTCAGGTATATGGAGGAATTCGGAGGGAGCTGCCCAAGGGTTGCAAGGGGCCTGGACACACGGATGAGAAGAACTCTCTACGTGGCGACGCAGACGCAGAGAACCCCACGAACACGGAGACGGAAACACAGAAAAGACTGAAGGGCGGGGCAATCGGTGTGAGCCGTTGGCGGAGCGCGGGCTCCCCGGCTGCACCCAGCGCTGTTTGCTTGTCATTGCTTGCTGTAATCAATAAACGACTAATTGATCCGTAAAGGCCGAAGCAAATGATTCGCCTCCATTTATAAGCCAGCCCGTGGCTGCCCTCCCTCGGGCCGAGCCCAGCGAGGCGAGCAGGGCTGCGCTGACGGGTGGAGCGGCGGCCGCAGGCTCCGCTCTTCCCGCGCCGAGGGGACACTCTCCGAGCCCTCTGCGGCCAGCAAACCTCACTCACCTTCACCGCTCTCCCTCCGAGCGGCAGCTGGAAGGGAGAGGTGGCGCTTCCAGAGGAGAGTCCGCAGCTTTCCCTCGCTCCCGCACGCCGGCTCCGGATAACGGGAGCTGCTCCGACGGGAGGCGTTTCGGCTGTGAAATACGGGCAGGCTGGAAAGGAAGAACCGACCCGCTGCAGGAAAGGACACGGGATTCCAGGCCGGCACGAGGGGACTCTGGAAGCGGCAGCCGCATCGACAGCGAGAGCACTTCCCTGCCGAACATCCGCACGTCGTCGCGATCCGGCACGCGGCCCCGGCCGCCAGCAAGCCCGTCTGAGCCAATCAGCCGCCCGAGCAGCGAACGGCGGCTGCCAACTCGGGGCCTGCGCGGCACGATGCTCCCCGTGCCGGACCCCGGCTGGCGGCGCCATCGCCTCGCGCCCCCAACGGCCTCCGCCACCTTCTTCTTTCTGCCTTTCCAACACCGAAAAAGCAAAACGCGTGCGGCAGCCGGCGACCGATTGAAAACGCTGAACGCGGACAGCGCCGGTTTACACGGGGCTCCTCGGGCTTCCCCGCGCCTGGGCAGAAGAGGCCAAAGGGTCCCGAGAACGGACACGCTCTTCCCAGACCCGTCAGGGGCCGCACCGGTGCGTGCTCCCGCCGGCACAGATCTCGCAGGACACGTACGAGCAGAACGACAGATTCGGGCTGCTCCCAACCTCCGCCCTCGCAAGGCCGGGGGAGCCCGGGTTGGCAGGCGGAGCTCCCCTCAGCGAGGCGGCTGGTGCCGGCGGCAGCGTTCTTCCCAGCGGGTGCATCTGGGGCCCGCTGCTCCTGGCCGATGGCAGCTCATCCCCCTTCCCTTCACACTGGAGCTCAACAAGCCCGCAGGACAACAGCGTGACGGGTCACTTGAACCAAATCCATACGTGGAACCGCAGCTCCTCACGCCGCTCGCCTCCACAGAATGCCGCTTGTTACAAGGACAGCAATGAAACTCCAAAAGGCCCCTCAAGCAATCGGTTTATGAGGCTGTCAGAAGCCAGGCTGGCGCTTCCATGTACGGAGTGCTGATGAAACAGCATCTGCCTCGCTACACGTTTGGTAAGCTATACAAACTTAACTCAAACGACTAAACATTTAACTTGTATTATAGACCTGAATTCACTTTCCTCAGAAACGAGTCAGAAACATTTTCCCAAATGCCTGGACCATCACTTTCCCAGTGAGTGTCTGACAGGGAGCAGGACCTCACCTGACAGCTGAAATGATACTTGCAAGTGTTGGCACCAAGGACCCGACGCCAAAGGTTACCAGAACAAGCAGAGAACCGTGCGCTCTCCTTAGCATTCCGTTTTCTTTCGAGTCTTACGGATGACAGGCCGCCTCGCATAAAGCTACACAGCCACACAAGTTCACTTCAGCTGCTCAGGCACGTCCACTCCTCCACACAAGCTGTTTTACACGCTGTAACTCTGAACTGAACTCGAGCTATGTCAACATACGGCACTTCTCGCGGGGGTCCTGCAGCAATTAAAGCTAACAAATATCTACAGCGAATACAATTCCAATATACGTATGACAATTTATTGTACCACCGTTCATATAAAGCATTTCAATCCGAAATGGTCAGAAACAATCTTAAATATCTGCATAAGAATTTACAAACATTAATAAAGATACACTGCAAACTGCAACCTTCCGAGCGTTCTAGTGCGAGTTCCAGTAGTTATCCATGTTCAAATAAAATGGACAATACCAGCAGGGATGCATACCTCCATTGTCTTTATTTATAAAGAAGTGACAACACTAGAAAACACATCGATAACCGGTGCTTTGAACAGTGAAGGTGGGAATCTAAAAAAGTCTGATTAAACTAAACAACCTTAGGTCTTTATCAAGTTGCCTATCTGCCAGGAATGCTGAGATGCGAGAGTTAAAACCTGCAATACCCCATAACGGAACAGCCATGGAATAGCAAATATAATCTCAGATTTCCAAACCAGTACGTAAAAAGCCATCGCTAAGTATTAGAAGACCACTGCAATTTCTTATTGCTTTTAGAGTTAAATAACAATCCTCAAATAAACCAACCCCCAAAAGATCTCTACAGCATCCTTCTCATCCCCCTGTTCGGTCAATAACACTGGAAGCAATCCATTATTATACGGTGCAGCAAGAGAGGCACTAAAAAACCCAAACAAAACCTATGTGGGTCCATGGACACCCCCACCCTCCCTGCCCGCCCTCACCCCAGCACCCACGATAACCACTGAGCGCCGGCAGAGAGGCAAAACTCAATAGACAAAACCAGAAACCTGACTGCCGTAGGAAGGAAACTAAGAAAGGTACAGCTTCCTTAAATATTCAAAATCTGATGTTTTCCATAACAAAGCACATCACCCTCATCCTTTAAGGAGGGAAATCGCTTTATACGTGTCTAATCCTCACACATGCCGAGTAGTCCTCAAGTCCATTGAGCAACACTGCGCAGCAGCTGAGTTGGAATTCAACAAAGCTTCAAAACCTACAGTAATATTCAATGCGCTTTTTACTAAGGAGAGGAAAAAACCAAATGCACGTTGATGCTGTTCTTGCCAGTTCAGCGTTTCTGCAGCAATTCCACGGCTCTCCTGCAGCGTGGAAGTTCTACCAGCATCATTCTTCTGAGTCGTCCTCAGAGGCTGTTGGAACAACACAGTGTGATCAGAAGCCTTGACAGAGACTGGAGAAGCTCGAGCACTTTAACACAAGCAGTGGAAATACAGGTAATTAGCTAATAGTCAACAGCAGACTGTAATACCCCCCCAAACTTTGTGTAATTACAGAGCTTAACTATGAAATGCATCTCACATCTGAAAGGTACAGCATTTTCAAGTTAGAACTTGGCGTTACAGAATGAAGTCTCTTCCCGCTGTTCTTCCTCAAAATAAAAGGAAGAAAACTTATTTACGCCAGAGATTCAACTTTTACGTAGCGTGTGGCTAATTCCAACCGTAGTCAGAGGAGAACATATTCAATCCATGACAGCAGCACCCACCACAAGGGAAAGAAATGACTCACCAAGTTAACAATTTGGATACTAAAATACCTAGAAAGGCTCAGCAGTCTAAACAAACAGAAAGACCCTGAAAAATTGTACACGCGTATGTTGCTCAATGCAATTAAGTCAAGCCTACTTAGAAAGAAGCTCCTCTCTCTCCAGCCCCGTTTTTTCAGCATATGCACAATGAACACAAAGCCCACACATGCATCGGATTTTGATGTTGCCAGGTGAATTCAAAGACAAAACCAGACTCGTCAGCTATGGCTTAAAAAGTCAGTACACTCAGTTACAATAAGTTTGTACAGTGTCAGCTTGTCCCTAACAGGAAAGCGATCCGCCCTCTGTGGCAAACTCTGCTCTGTAGAAAATATTTACGCTTGTGTAACTCGTTCCATCTCTGAACGCAGACAGAAGCAAGGTCTCTCCTCACTTCCAGATCTTAGAACCTATTTATAACTAAAGTGGCAACACTAACAAACCTGCCATTCCTTTTCCTCACCTCCAAGTTAGATCAAGCCTGAATCAAACAGATTTAACTACTGTGCAAAGTGGGACCCATGAAGTTTTTTCTCTAATAAGGATGCACATAAATTAAAAATAAAATCCAAACTGAAGCCCACCTTTGCTCTGAATGCAGAAACAATACTCTGCTCCTTGGACTGAAACCGACAGGCACACACCATTCCTTATCAGACTCCAGATACATCCTACAGGCTTAAAATCAGTATACAAATTCTGAGCGTTGATTAACAAGCCTCTGCTGCCTGTTCATCTTGCCCAGAAACACTGCTTAGAGTCAGGACAGATTTACCAGAAGCTGGCCTATCGTCTTGAATTTAAGCACGCGGAAGAAGACTTGAGGTGAGAAGTAGCCCAGTCCTCGGCCAAAGCTGACAAGTTTCATTCCTGAGCTGGATAGGTCTGATTAAGGAACATACGCAACCAAAAACTGCACGTGGGCAGAAAAAAAGAAAGGGGAGGAGAGGGCAAAAAATGAAAAGGGGGAAGAGGAACTGGCAAGGCAAGTCTGGTAATTAAGTGCAGTGAATTTCAACTTCAAACGTTTCTTTTCTAGTAGGGTCCCTATGAAAGGCTGCAGCTTGAAGGCCGCCACCAGTTCGAGGCCTACGAACTACTGCAATTACAGACCCAAACTTTAACTAGTGAGCAATGGTATTGCCAGCAGAAAGCACTTCTGTGGCCTGAACAACCGTGCTGTTGGGAAATTAATCACGGAGAATTAAAACACGTTCCCCCTCAGAATAATTCTGCTGCTAAAGGAAAAAGCACTGCTGGGTAAAGTGAAATTTCCAGTAATTCAGTTTGGTATTGTGAACCTTGGCGCGGAGGATTGTACTCGTTCAACTGCGAGTTCATCCAACAGCCGGGGGGAGGGAGAGGGGAAGCACCTACTTTCAGTATCTTCCACATGTGCCCGAAGAGACCTTGCAAGGTTAATAAACGAGAAACAAGGCAGAGAGAAAGTAGTTTAAAAGCTGCAAAGTTATTTGCAGAAATCTGCAACAAGTTAGCAAAGTTTTCCAAACTTTTTCCATCCCAAAGCTTTATCCCAGATGTGGGTTATCCTAACCCATTTGCCCAACTTACAGAATTCAATGTGAAATTTAACATAAATCACCACACGTTAAACTTCAAATTGCTACTGCCCCGTTATTTCAGCTTCCACTCTACGACAAATGTTTCTGGCAGCAGCTAGCGCATCATCTTCACATTCTACAGGCTGTAAAACAGATCAGGTTTGAAAGCAGCACACACAAATAAGTGCCAATTTTACGAAAACCGTTCCTAGAAACCGTAATGCAAAAAAACATCATCCCTAAGTACGACGTTAGTTGGATCCATCTCATTTACCTTACAACTAACACGGCAAACCAGAGCCTTCTGACTGAACGAGGTTAATGAAAAAATGCATGAATACACGGAAGATTTTTAACTGCGAACAAGAAGTTTAAAAGCAGGATTGCTATTAGGCAACGGTGGCAGTTTAACGTTACAAGTACGTGGGATCAAAACACAAAGCCAAAATCCCTAGGGATACAAGTTTCTCAAGCAAATTTAAAAGTCTTGGCTACGTGGTTTTTTGTCAGTGATCACGTACATCAACCTTCAGCAACAGCCCAGACGTTGGGACGCAGCAAATAAATATTAGACAAGACTCTAAGGCTACAGTTCCCATAGCTCAGTTGTAGGCTGAGCGGCAAAGAGCCACTGGTGCTCTTATCCCTTTCAATTTACGCAGTGTCCCACAATGGTGTAATCCTGCCTCCGATGAAAATCCAGTAAAAGCATCTTATTTCTGCAGTCCACTCAGGCTAACAACCTGAGCCGGTGCCGGCTGCTACTACAGTACCTGTCTGTTCCATTTTTCCGCTTGCAGCAGGGAACACCGGACAGTGCACACGTGGATCATGGAATACAAACATTAATCAGATGTGCGTGGAAAAGAGGACCACTGTTCTAATACACGAAAGAGATGACAGCACAGTCCTGTCCCCGGCCCAGGGGCCCTGTACCTGCTAGCACCCATTCCAGCAAGCTCAATATTGTCAATGCCTTGTACAGAAATAAAAAATGAAACCAGCATTTCAGGAGCTCGCTTGACAAAGACCACCGATTCATTACCTAGTGCCCAAGAAACATGCAGGATCCAGGATTTCTGAGTCACTACGCACAAACAGCTTTGTGTGATGCGCTTATTGGTAGAACGTGTACTTGCTGCATTTCTGAGCCAAGACATTTAAGTGACGAGACTCCAGTCCAATACAACCGTGAAGAGTTTTGCGCGATGCCCAAAGCCCAGCCTGCACCAGCCCCTCTCCGAACTGAGCATCCACCTGCACGCTTGAACAGAAACCAGCAGACTCTGGACCTCTGCAGTGTAAACTGTCACAGAGAGAATGCCAAACAAACAAGGTAGTCCAAGATTCTCACCTGCTCGTTCTGTACGAGACGAGATTAACCTCCCAGCAATTATGACACGACACATGCACAACAACGAATCACCAGCAACCCTGACAACAATGCTTCTGCCGCACAGCAACTGCAATACAGTCAGACCTTCAGTGTCAGATCAAACCTGGCGTTTACTGCATTGATAAACCCGGGCCGACTTCGACCTACATTTATTAAATGAGCATGTTTCTTGAGTATCTAGCTCCTAGATGGCTTGAGGTAACGACCCAGCTCTCCTCAGGAGCAACTCCTGCCACAAAAATCCCTGCACACTTACACTGACGCGGGTGCCAGGCTCGCTCGCCGTTCCTAGCATATCGGAAAAGCGCTGCTCGCACGAGCGTAACAACACTACACGGTAGAGACCAGAGCCGATGAATTCATAGTCCGCCTTAAAGGAAACCAAAAGAAACATTCAAACTGTCTGCAGACACGATTCGGGAAGTAGAACTAGAATTAAATGTTACAGGCAACATCATATATTTGATCTCTACTTGTCATAAGAGAGTTAGGGAAATGCAATACCCAAACGTTCTAGTTACTGAGAAGCTATTTATAGTTCTAGTTCTGCCCACCCACCCCAGATCTTCATGCTATCCTTGCAGATAAACACGAAGCGTTCTACAAATAAAAACTCAAACAGCATGATCCGTTCACAGGAAGGAATCGGAGAAGCAGAGCATTCAACCACTCAGTAAAATAAAAACATCACGCTTTGCTGTTTTTCTCAGTGGGCCCAAAACTTTACAGAAAGCCAAAATAAAGAACTTCATCGTGTTATACATTTTTGGAGAAATTACTTTCCCTGTGAAAATAAAGACAAACCTTCAAAATCCTATTGCTGAGCTGACCACTTAGAGTCAGTTCGTTAGGAAGAAGTTTCAGAGCTCTTGTTTCGATCAAAGCACAGTGACCGTAACCAGCAACCAGTGGTGCTAAAGCATAAAGTGGCAGCATTCTTGAGAAAGCTTTTTCCGAGTCTAGCCCAAGCAATTGAACTAGAGCTCTGAGGTAGGAGCTTACTCTAAATAATAAAACTAGATGTTGACGTTTGGCCTCAAACCCAGCATCACGTGGTATTATTTCCACTTCTGAGGTGCACACACTTCGTAAATCTTTCTATACTCTCAGAACAAAGTCCAGAGTATAAGAAAAACCCTCTGAATAAAGTTCATCATATTAAAACCAGCTATTATTTTTAAATACTACACAATCCAGCAGTCGTAAAGTAGCATATTTTACATAACAGCAGTAATACTAATGGGGCTCTAATTGTTATTAACAGCCCTTCTGAAAGACTTATGTTCCCTGTCTAAAAAGCATCTGCCCACCCAGCACGAAACCAGCGCTTACCAAACAAGGCAAAATATAGTAACCTGTTGGTTTGCGTGCGCCCTATCGAGCTCACGAACATCAAAGTCCTCCAGGTCGAGATGCATCTTCTCCTTGCGCAGCTCACATGTCGTCACTGCTTCCAAAGAAGCCCCTGGAGGAGAGGGGCAAGGGGGAGTCAGTGTCAAGCTACAACAATCTACAACACGGGACACGATGGCAGAAGCATTACCAGCTGTAACTAACCCTTGGCTTTACTGTGCTGAGGAAGGTCAGAAGAAAAGAAAGCCTCCCCTACAAACGTAGTGAATACCCGCTACTCTTAGAATTTAAATGCCACAGAAGGTTTAGGCTCTATCCAGCTGACAATCGGAGCTTAACTACCCCCAAACACACACGATGAACGACGATGCAGTCAATGACAGGACACACCGAGGAACAAACGGAGGGGCCGGAACCCGCCTCCTGAACCAGGAGTCTCCATCAGGAACGTCACCCTCGCTCAGAGCCGCAAAGCGGACGTTTCTCCTCTCACCTGAACGGCAGCCGCTCCCGTTCCACCCGTGGGCGCCCTCCTCGTCTCCCGCCGCCAGCGCAGGAGAGAGATGGGAAGGCTCCATCGCGCTCGGCAAAGATGAAGGACGTCTAAGAGGCGCGTCGGCATTTCCCCAAGGCTCTCGAGGCACCTTCACTCTCCAGTTCCCGTTAAGAACGCCACAACTCCCCTTCCGTGCCGCTGTTACGGGGCACAGTTTAACACAAATACTAAAAAGACTAAAGAGATGTTAAGCCCCAAAAGAGACGAGAAGGCTAAACAGGTATTGTGTGAGAGGATCTGCAGCAAGCGTCACGCATGGTGCATCGTTGTAAAACGCTGCGATGTGGAAGGGTTTGAAACGCAAAGAAGCCTGGTTATAGAAGGGAATCACAGAAGCGACCTCCCTCCTGGCTCCCTCTACACTAACAACAGAAAAGCCCTTTCCAAACCTCCCCTTCCCCTCTCAGAGTGTGTGCGGCGTGCTTGCCGTGTGCCTGGCGTGGGCCTGGCTGGCGTGTCATCTTCATGGCATGTGCTAGCGTGTGCATGGCGTGTGTACGGCATGTACATGGCCCGTACATAACATACGCACGGAGTGAGTGGCATGCGCGGCCTGTTGCCTGCATGTGGAAGGCGTGTGCGTGACACGTGCTTGACTGTGGTGGCACGAGCCTGGAGCGTGCATGGCAGCAGCGGCGTGTGTGGGGCGTGTGTGGCACGTACATAACACGTGCACAGCATGCGTGACATGTTGCTTGCGTGTACAATACATGTGAGTGGTATGTTGCTTGCGTGTGCAAGGTATGTCATCCTCATGGTGCGTGCTAGCGCACGCAACGCCTGTGGATGGCACGTACACAGCACGTACAGAACATGCGCATGGCCTGTGTGACACGTCGATGTGTGCAAGGGCTCTGTGGCGTGTGTGGCACGCTGCTCGCGTGTTCAAAGCATGTGCACGGGGTGGTTGTGGCGCTAGCCTGGCGTGTGCATGGGGGGAATTGCACGTGTGTGGCGTGGGCCTGGAGTGCGTGTGGCATGTTTATGGCGTGTGGCGTGCACGGGTTCGGCTGGCAAAGCCCCTGGCACCCTAGTATTGTCCTCTCGATCCAGCGTTCACTAAACGCGACGCCATCACTTGCTAAGCCAAAGCGGAGAACGCTCCGCCTCGCGCCGTCAACACGATCGAGCGGGATTAGCAAAGAGGAGAGAGTCCCGAGAAAGCCACATACCCGAATGCTGCTGCCCTGGAGGGCACCGCCACGCTGCTTCTCCCCCTCTCCCTGAGGAGGCGTCGGGATCCCGCAGGGGCTCTCTCATCATCAATACGTCTGACAGAGTCTCTCTGCTGACAGAGCAAAAACAATCATAGAATCAGAGTACCCATAGGTTGGAAAGGACCCACCGGATCAGCGAGTCCAACCATTCCCATCAATCACTAACCCGTGTCCCTCAGCACCTCATCCACCCGTCCCTTAAACCCCTCCAGGGAAGGGGACTCAACCCCCTCCCTGGGCAGCCTCTGCCAGGGACCAATGACCCTTTCTGTCAACAATTGTTTCCTAATGTCCAGCCTGAACCTCCCCTGGTGGAGCTTGAGGCCATTCCCTCTCGTCCTGTCCCTGTCCCTTGGGAGAAGAGCCCAGCTCCCCCCTCTCTACAACCTCCCTTCAGGGAGTTGGAGAGAGCAATGAGGTCTCCCCTCAGCCTCCTCTTCTCCAGGCTAAACACCCCCAGCTCTCTCAGCCACTCCTCTTGTTCTCCAGCCCCTTCACCAGCTTCGTTGCTCTTCTCTGGACTCGCTCCAGAGCCTCAACATCCTCCTTGTGGTGAGGGGCCCAGAACTGAACACAGGACTCGAGGTGCGGTCTCACCAGTGCCGAGTACAGGGGGAGAACAACCTCCCTGGCCCTGCTGGCCACGCCGCGTCTGATACAGGCCAAGATGCCATTGGCCTTCTTGGCCACCTGGGCCACTGCTGGCTCGTGTTCAGTTGCCAGCAACCAACCCCCCCAGGTCCTTCTCCTCCTGGCAGCTTTCCAGCCAGGCTTCTCCTAGTCTGTAGCTGCTCAGGGTTGTTGTGCCCCAAGTGCCGGACCCGGCATTTGGCCTTGTTAAACCTCCTGCCGTTGGTCTCAGCCCAGCAGTCCAGCCTGTTCAGATCCCTTTGGAGGCTCCCGACCCTCCAGCAGATCCACCCTTCCACCCTGCTCAGTGCCATCCACAAACTTGCTAAGGGAGCACTCGATGCCTTCCTCCAGGTCCTTGATAAAGACACTGGACAGGGCTGGACCCAGCACTGAGCCCTGGGGTGACAGTTTCCGAAGCAGAATGCTGGGAGAAACTGTGTCAAAGTCTTTACTGAAGTCCAAGAAGATCCATCCTCAGCCTTTCCCTCGGCCAGCAGCCGAGTCACTTTGTCACAGAAGGCGATCAGGTTAGTTCGGCAAGACCTGCCTTTCGTGAACCCGCGTCGACTGGGCCTGATCCCCCGGTTCTCTTGCACGTGCTTCATGATCGCACTCAAGATCACCTCTTCCATGACTTTCCCTGGCACTGAGGTCAGACGGACAGGCCTGCGGTTCCCTGGATCCTCCCTGCGACCCTTCTTGTCGACGGGCACAACACCCCCAGCCTCCAGGCCAGTGGAACTGCCCCCGCCAGCCGGGGCTGCTGGGAGATGATGGAAAGGGGTTTGGCCAGCACGGCCGCCAGCTCCTTCAATGCTCTTGGCTGGGTCCCATCCTGCCCCAGAGACCTGTGGGTGTCTCGCTGGGCAAGCAAGGCTCTGACCACCTCCTCTTGGATCATGGGAGCCTCATTCTGCTCCTCTAACTCCTGGGTTTGGACACAGAGAGAACAACCTTCCTTACTATTAAAGGCTGAGGCAAAGAAGGCATTAAGTACCTCAGCCTTGCCCTCATCCCCTGTCGCTCTTGTCAGTTCTGCCTCCAATAGGGTCTGAATATTCTCCCTAGTCCTTCTTTTATTGTTAATGTATTTATAAAAAGATTTTTTATTGCCTTTCACAGACTTAGCCAATTTGATTCCTAGTTGGGCCTTAGCCCTCCTGATTTTTTCTCTGCACGATCTCAGTTCCTCCATGTAGTTCACCCAAGAGGCCTGTCCCTTCTTCCGATGCTCACAGACCCTCCTCTCCTTTTTGATGTCTCTCAAGATCTCCTTACTCAACCAAGCCGGTTTTCTCCCCTGCCGGCTCCTTTTCCGGAACATGGGGATGGCTTTCTCCTGAGCTGCTAGGGTTCCTTTCTGAAGAGCTCCCAGCCCTCGGGGGCTCCCTCGCCCTCAAGCGCTGCCTCCCATGGGACTTTGCCAACCAGCCCTCTGGACAGTCTAAAGTCTGCCCTCTGGAGATTTAATGCGACTGTCCTGCTAATCCCCCTCTTCACCTCACCTAGAGCAGAAAACCCCATCACCTCGTGACTGTTGTGTTCCAGGCGTCCTCCTACCACCTCACCCCCCCCAAGGCCTTCTCTGTTCACGAACAGCAGGTCCAGGAGGGCACCTGCCCTTGGCGCTTCACTCACCACTTGTGTGAGGACGTTGCTTTCCACGCACTCCAGGAGCCTCCTAGGCTGCTTCCTCTCGGCTCTATTGTACTTCCAGCAGATACCCGGAAGATTGAAGCCTGCCCCGAGGACAAGAGGCAGCGATCTTGAGACTGTCCCCAGGTGCTTATGGAAGAGCTCATCAGCTGCTGCTTCTCGGCTGGCTGCTCGGGAACAGACTCCATCACAGGATCTGCCTCTTGGGGGCTCCCCCGATTTTAACCCCCAGGCACTCGGCCCCATCCTCACCGCGATCGAGCTCGAGGGGATCAAAGCAAAAGGAACGAGCTCTCAGGGCAAAATACTCCGAGGAACCGTGGTTGAAATGAACCCCCCCCCGCCCCCGCAGCTCTCACCGCCGCACACAACACCCCAAAAAAGCGACACCCCCCTCGCTCTCTCTAGACTGACAACACAAAAGCGCTTTCCAAGCCTCCCTTTCCGCTCCTTGCCCCCCTTCTCCTCCCATTGTGCCCCATACACCCCCTGCTCTCCCCCTCCCGCCCTTCCCCGGGGGCAGCGAAACACAGCCCGGCCCCGGCAGGACCGCGGAGCGCGGAGAGCGAGCCCGGAGCGGCGCCGCCGGCCATAGAGCGCTGCCCCGCGCCGCTCCCGGCCGCCCCCCCCGCCCTCGAGCCGCGCCTCTCCGGGCGCCTCTGACTCCCCCGAGCCCAGCCCCGTTCCAGCCGTTCCCCGGCGGGGCTGGCGCGGGCCCCGGCGGGCAGCGAGGGAGCGCGGCGCCCGCGCCACGTGCGCGGCAGGAACCGCTCGCCCGCGCTCCGCCTCGGCCCGCCCCCCGGCCGCTCTCCCGGCGCCGATTGGCCGCCGCTCGCCGAGGGACGCGCGGCGCAGCCAATGGGAGCGCTCTCTGCGGGGCCCTTCCCGGGGGCAGCCGAGCGCGGCCGGGACGCGCGGGGCTCTCGGGGGATGCGGGGGGCGCGGGGCTCGGGGCGCCGTCCCTCTCCCGGCCATCAGCCTGCACCCCGCTGGCCGCAGCGAAGAGCAGAGCCGAGCCGTCCCGAACGGCGCCGCGCGGAGCCGAGAGAAGCCGAGCGGATCCGAGCCGCAATTCGAGTCGCGCCGCTCCCCGCCCCTCCCGGCTCGCCCGCCCCTGGCTGCAGTACCGCTCCGCGGCCACGGCGCGGCAGCACCGAGCCCCCCAGTCATTTCCAGGGCATCGAAAGGCTGCGAGCTCCGCGCTCTGATTGGTCACTTCTCTATCCGTCCTTGCCAGTGCTGGTTTTTGACTGGCTGTAGGTTCCGCTCTTGATTGGTCTATGCTCGATGCCATCTTGTCAGTCCTGTCTTCTGATTGGCTGTGCCTTCCGCGCTTTGATTGGTCACTTCTTGATCCCCCTTTGCCAGCGCTGTCTTGTGATTGGCCTCGAGAGCCACGTTCTGATTGGTGGCTCCACGATTCCCCCTTGCCGGTGCTGTGCTCTGATTGGCTGTGGACTCCGCGCTCTGATTGGTCGCCTCTGGATCCCACTTTGCCTGGGCCGTGTTCTGGGGCCATTTTATGGACAATTCGGCCAGTTTGCCCTTATATGGTCAATCTGCTCTTCTATCGCAATTGTCTCAGTTTGACTTATATGGTCAATTTGCCCTTATCTTGGTAATTTGACCTTTTATGGCAATTGGCCACGTTTGCCCTTATATGGTCAATGATAGGGACCCTTTGCGCCCCCACCGGGCTGCAGTACCGCTCCGCGGCCACGACGCGGCAGCACCGAGCCGGGCGAAGCTATTCTTTGACCGTTTCTCGAGTCGCGGGTTCGAGCCCGACGGGCGCCCGATCGCCCGCAGCAGCAGCTCCCGCGGCGCTGCCCGCACTCCCCTCCCCTCCCGCGCTGCCGGGCTCCGCAGCAGCTCACACTGGGGTAGACGGGACCCTTTGTCCATCAAGTAGTAAATCAAACGGGGAGGAAAGCTTGTGGAGAGAACGAGAAACCACAAGACAGAAAACAGAGACAGTTTTGTGTTTGCCTAAGCTGATTGTGTGGGCGCAAAGGGGGTTGTCTAACCATATATGGATACAGAATATATTTGTAGATAAGGGTTGTTGTGTCAAAATTGCCTTCTGCTGAAACTAATTAAACTACAGAAAACCAAGGAGTCGGGTATATGGAGGAATTCGGAGGGAGCTGCCCAAGGGTTGCAAGGGGCCTGGACACACGGATGAGAAGAACTCTCTACGTGGCGACGCAGACGCAGAGAACCCCACGAACACGGAGACGGAAACACAGAAAAGACTGAAGGGCGGGGCAATCGGTGTGAGCCGTTGGCGGAGCGCGGGCTCCCCGGCTGCACCCAGCGCTGTTTGCTTGTCATTGCTTGCTGTAATCAATAAACGACTAATTGATCCGTAAAGGCCGAAGCAAATGATTCGCCTCCATTTATAAGCCAGCCCGTGGCTGCCCTCCCTCGGGCCGAGCCCAGCGAGGCGAGCAGGGCTGCGCTGACGGGTGGAGCGGCGGCCGCAGGCTCCGCTCTTCCCGTGCCGAGGGGACGCTCTCCGAGCCCTCTGCGGCCAGCAAACCTCACTCACCTTCACCGCTCTCCCTCCGAGCGGCAGCTGGAAGGGAGAGGTGGCGCTTCCAGAGGAGAGTCCGCAGCTTTCCCTCGCTCCCGCACGCCGGCTCCGGATAACGGGAGCTGCTCCGACGGGAGGCGTTTCGGCTGTGAAATACGGGCAGGCTGGAAAGGAAGAACCGACCCGCTGCAGGAAAGGACACGGGATTCCAGGCCGGCACGAGGGGACTCTGGAAGCGGCAGCCGCATCGACAGCGAGAGCACTTCCCTGCCGAACATCCGCACGTCGTCGCGATCCGGCACGCGGCCCCGGCCGCCAGCAAGCCCGTCTGAGCCAATCAGCCGCCCGAGCAGCGAACGGCGGCTGCCAACTCGGGGCCTGCGCGGCACGATGCTCCCCGTGCCGGACCCCGGCTGGCGGCGCCATCGCCTCGCGCCCCCAACGGCCTCCGCCACCTTCTTCTTTCTGCCTTTCCAACACCGAAAAAGCAAAACGCGTGCGGCAGCCGGCGACCGATCGAAAACGCTGAACGCGGACAGCGCCGGTTTACACGGGGCTCCTCGGGCTTCCCCGCGCCTGGGCAGAAGAGGCCAAAGGGTCCCGAGAACGGACACGCTCTTCCCAGACCCGTCAGGGGCCGCACCGGCGCGTGCTCCCGCCGGCACAGATCTCGCAGGACACGTACGAGCAGAACGACAGATTCGGGCTGCTCCCAACCTCCGCCCTCGCAAGGCCGGGGGAGCCCGGGTTGGCAGGCGGAGCTCCCCTCAGCGAGGCGGCTGGTGCCGGCGGCAGCGTTCTTCCCAGCGGGTGCATCTGGGGCCCGCTGCTCCTGGCCGATGGCAGCTCATCCCCCTTCCCTTCACACTGGAGCTCAACAAGCCCGCAGGACAACAGCGTGACGGGTCACTTGAACCAAATCCATACGTGGAACCGCAGCTCCTCACGCCGCTCGCCTCCACAGAATGCCGCTTGTTACAAGGACAGCAATGAAACTCCAAAAGGCCCCTCAAGCAATCGGTTTATGAGGCTGTCAGAAGCCAGGCTGGCGCTTCCATGTACGGAGTGCTGATGAAACAGCATCTGCCTCGCTACACGTTTGGTAAGCTATACAAACTTAACTCAAACGACTAAACATTTAACTTGTATTATAGACCTGAATTCACTTTCCTCAGAAACGAGTCAGAAACATTTTCCCAAATGCCTGGACCATCACTTTCCCAGTGAGTGTCTGACAGGGAGCAGGACCTCACCTGACAGCTGAAATGATACTTGCAAGTGTTGGCACCAAGGACCCGACGCCAAAGGTTACCAGAACAAGCAGAGAACCGTGCGCTCTCCTTAGCATTCCGTTTTCTTTCGAGTCTTACGGATGACAGGCCGCCTCGCATAAAGCTACACAGCCACACAAGTTCACTTCAGCTGCTCAGGCACGTCCACTCCTCCACACAAGCTGTTTTACACGCTGTAACTCTGAACTGAACTCGAGCTATGGCAACATACGGCACTTCTCGCGGGGGTCCTGCAGCAATTAAAGCTAACAAATATCTACAGCGAATACAATTCCAATATACGTATGACAATTTATTGTACCACCGTTCATATAAAGCATTTCAATCCGAAATGGTCAGAAACAATCTTAAATATCTGCATAAGAATTTACAAACATTAATAAAGATACACTGCAAACTGCAACCTTCCGAGCGTTCTAGTGCGAGTTCCAGTAGTTATCCATGTTCAAATAAAATGGACAATACCAGCAGGGATGCATACCTCCATTGTCTTTATTTATAAAGAAGTGACAACACTAGAAAACACATCGATAACCGGTGCTTTGAACAGTGAAGGTGGGAATCTAAAAAAGTCTGATTAAACTAAACAACCTTAGGTCTTTATCAAGTTGCCTATCTGCCAGGAATGCTGAGATGCGAGAGTTAAAACCTGCAATACCCCATAACGGAACAGCCATGGAATAGCAAATATAATCTCAGATTTCCAAACCAGTACGTAAAAAGCCATCGCTAAGTATTAGAAGACCACTGCAATTTCTTATTGCTTTTAGAGTTAAATAACAATCCTCAAATAAACCAACCCCCAAAAGATCTCTACAGCATCCTTCTCATCCCCCTGTTCGGTCAATAACACTGGAAGCAATCCATTATTATACGGTGCAGCAAGAGAGGCACTAAAAAACCCAAACAAAACCTATGTGGGTCCATGGACACCCCCACCCTCCCTGCCCGCCCTCACCCCAGCACCCACGATAACCACTGAGCGCCGGCAGAGAGGCAAAACTCAATAGACAAAACCAGAAACCTGACTGCCGTAGGAAGGAAACTAAGAAAGGTACAGCTTCCTTAAATATTCAAAATCTGATGTTTTCCATAACAAAGCACATCACCCTCATCCTTTAAGGAGGGAAATCGCTTTATACGTGTCTAATCCTCACACATGCCGAGTAGTCCTCAAGTCCATTGAGCAACACTGCGCAGCAGCTGAGTTGGAATTCAACAAAGCTTCAAAACCTACAGTAATATTCAATGCGCTTTTTACTAAGGAGAGGAAAAAACCAAATGCACGTTGATGCTGTTCTTGCCAGTTCAGCGTTTCTGCAGCAATTCCACGGCTCTCCTGCAGCGTGGAAGTTCTACCAGCATCATTCTTCTGAGTCGTCCTCAGAGGCTGTTGGAACAACACAGTGTGATCAGAAGCCTTGACAGAGACTGGAGAAGCTCGAGCACTTTAACACAAGCAGTGGAAATACAGGTAATTAGCTAATAGTCAACAGCAGACTGTAATACCCCCCCAAACTTTGTGTAATTACAGAGCTTAACTATGAAATGCATCTCACATCTGAAAGGTACAGCATTTTCAAGTTAGAACTTGGCGTTACAGAATGAAGTCTCTTCCCGCTGTTCTTCCTCAAAATAAAAGGAAGAAAACTTATTTACGCCAGAGATTCAACTTTTACGTAGCGTGTGGCTAATTCCAACCGTAGTCAGAGGAGAACATATTCAATCCATGACAGCAGCACCCACCACAAGGGAAAGAAATGACTCACCAAGTTAACAATTTGGATACTAAAATACCTAGAAAGGCTCAGCAGTCTAAACAAACAGAAAGACCCTGAAAAATTGTACACGCGTATGTTGCTCAATGCAATTAAGTCAAGCCTACTTAGAAAGAAGCTCCTCTCTCTCCAGCCCCGTTTTTTCAGCATATGCACAATGAACACAAAGCCCACACATGCATCGGATTTTGATGTTGCCAGGTGAATTCAAAGACAAAACCAGACTCGTCAGCTATGGCTTAAAAAGTCAGTACACTCAGTTACAATAAGTTTGTACAGTGTCAGCTTGTCCCTAACAGGAAAGCGATCCGCCCTCTGTGGCAAACTCTGCTCTGTAGAAAATATTTACGCTTGTGTAACTCGTTCCATCTCTGAACGCAGACAGAAGCAAGGTCTCTCCTCACTTCCAGATCTTAGAACCTATTTATAACTAAAGTGGCAACACTAACAAACCTGCCATTCCTTTTCCTCACCTCCAAGTTAGATCAAGCCTGAATCAAACAGATTTAACTACTGTGCAAAGTGGGACCCATGAAGTTTTTTCTCTAATAAGGATGCACATAAATTAAAAATAAAATCCAAACTGAAGCCCACCTTTGCTCTGAATGCAGAAACAATACTCTGCTCCTTGGACTGAAACCGACAGGCACACACCATTCCTTATCAGACTCCAGATACATCCTACAGGCTTAAAATCAGTATACAAATTCTGAGCGTTGATTAACAAGCCTCTGCTGCCTGTTCATCTCGCCCAGAAACACTGCTTAGAGTCAGGACAGATTTACCAGAAGCTGGCCTATCGTCTTGAATTTAAGCACGCGGAAGAAGACTTGAGGTGAGAAGTAGCCCAGTCCTCGGCCAAAGCTGACAAGTTTCATTCCTGAGCTGGATAGGTCTGATTAAGGAACATACGCAACCAAAAACTGCACGTGGGCAGAAAAAAAGAAAGGGGAGGAGAGGGCAAAAAATGAAAAGGGGGAAGAGGAACTGGCAAGGCAAGTCTGGTAATTAAGTGCAGTGAATTTCAACTTCAAACGTTTCTTTTCTAGTAGGGTCCCTATGAAAGGCTGCAGCTTGAAGGCCGCCACCAGTTCGAGGCCTACGAACTACTGCAATTACAGACCCAAACTTTAACTAGTGAGCAATGGTATTGCCAGCAGAAAGCACTTCTGTGGCCTGAACAACCGTGCTGTTGGGAAATTAATCACGGAGAATTAAAACACGTTCCCCCTCAGAATAATTCTGCTGCTAAAGGAAAAAGCACTGCTGGGTAAAGTGAAATTTCCAGTAATTCAGTTTGGTATTGTGAACCTTGGCGCGGAGGATTGTACTCGTTCAACTGCGAGTTCATCCAACAGCCGGGGGGAGGGAGAGGGGAAGCACCTACTTTCAGTATCTTCCACATGTGCCCGAAGAGACCTTGCAAGGTTAATAAACGAGAAACAAGGCAGAGAGAAAGTAGTTTAAAAGCTGCAAAGTTATTTGCAGAAATCTGCAACAAGTTAGCAAAGTTTTCCAAACTTTTTCCATCCCAAAGCTTTATCCCAGATGTGGGTTATCCTAACCCATTTGCCCAACTTACAGAATTCAATGTGAAATTTAACATAAATCACCACACGTTAAACTTCAAATTGCTACTGCCCCGTTATTTCAGCTTCCACTCTACGACAAATGTTTCTGGCAGCAGCTAGCGCATCATCTTCACATTCTACAGGCTGTAAAACAGATCAGGTTTGAAAGCAGCACACACAAATAAGTGCCAATTTTACGAAAACCGTTCCTAGAAACCGTAATGCAAAAAAACATCATCCCTAAGTACGACGTTAGTTGGATCCATCTCATTTACCTTACAACTAACACGGCAAACCAGAGCCTTCTGACTGAACGAGGTTAATGAAAAAATGCATGAATACACGGAAGATTTTTAACTGCGAACAAGAAGTTTAAAAGCAGGATTGCTATTAGGCAACGGTGGCAGTTTAACGTTACAAGTACGTGGGATCAAAACACAAAGCCAAAATCCCTAGGGATACAAGTTTCTCAAGCAAATTTAAAAGTCTTGGCTACGTGGTTTTTTGTCAGTGATCACGTACATCAACCTTCAGCAACAGCCCAGACGTTGGGACGCAGCAAATAAATATTAGACAAGACTCTAAGGCTACAGTTCCCATAGCTCAGTTGTAGGCTGAGCGGCAAAGAGCCACTGGTGCTCTTATCCCTTTCAATTTACGCAGTGTCCCACAATGGTGTAATCCTGCCTCCGATGAAAATCCAGTAAAAGCATCTTATTTCTGCAGTCCACTCAGGCTAACAACCTGAGCCGGTGCCGGCTGCTACTACAGTACCTGTCTGTTCCATTTTTCCGCTTGCAGCAGGGAACACCGGACAGTGCACACGTGGATCATGGAATACAAACATTAATCAGATGTGCGTGGAAAAGAGGACCACTGTTCTAATACACGAAAGAGATGACAGCACAGTCCTGTCCCCGGCCCAGGGGCCCTGTACCTGCTAGCACCCATTCCAGCAAGCTCAATATTGTCAATGCCTTGTACAGAAATAAAAAATGAAACCAGCATTTCAGGAGCTCGCTTGACAAAGACCACCGATTCGTTACCTAGTGCCCAAGAAACATGCAGGATCCAGGATTTCTGAGTCACTACGCACAAACAGCTTTGTGTGATGCGCTTATTGGTAGAACGTGTACTTGCTGCATTTCTGAGCCAAGACATTTAAGTGACGAGACTCCAGTCCAATACAACCGTGAAGAGTTTTGCGCGATGCCCAAAGCCCAGCCTGCACCAGCCCCTCTCCGAACTGAGCATCCACCTGCACGCTTGAACAGAAACCAGCAGACTCTGGACCTCTGCAGTGTAAACTGTCACAGAGAGAATGCCAAACAAACAAGGTAGTCCAAGATTCTCACCTGCTCGTTCTGTACGAGACGAGATTAACCTCCCAGCAATTATGACACGACACATGCACAACAACGAATCACCAGCAACCCTGACAACAATGCTTCTGCCGCACAGCAACTGCAATACAGTCAGACCTTCAGTGTCAGATCAAACCTGGCGTTTACTGCATTGATAAACCCGGGCCGACTTCGACCTACATTTATTAAATGAGCATGTTTCTTGAGTATCTAGCTCCTAGATGGCTTGAGGTAACGACCCAGCTCTCCTCAGGAGCAACTCCTGCCACAAAAATCCCTGCACACTTACACTGACGCGGGTGCCAGGCTCGCTCGCCGTTCCTAGCATATCGGAAAAGCGCTGCTCGCACGAGCGTAACAACACTACACGGTAGAGACCAGAGCCGATGAATTCATAGTCCGCCTTAAAGGAAACCAAAAGAAACATTCAAACTGTCTGCAGACACGATTCGGGAAGTAGAACTAGAATTAAATGTTACAGGCAACATCATATATTTGATCTCTACTTGTCATAAGAGAGTTAGGGAAATGCAATACCCAAACGTTCTAGTTACTGAGAAGCTATTTATAGTTCTAGTTCTGCCCACCCACCCCAGATCTTCATGCTATCCTTGCAGATAAACACGAAGCGTTCTACAAATAAAAACTCAAACAGCATGATCCGTTCACAGGAAGGAATCGGAGAAGCAGAGCATTCAACCACTCAGTAAAATAAAAACATCACGCTTTGCTGTTTTTCTCAGTGGGCCCAAAACTTTACAGAAAGCCAAAATAAAGAACTTCATCGTGTTATACATTTTTGGAGAAATTACTTTCCCTGTGAAAATAAAGACAAACCTTCAAAATCCTATTGCTGAGCTGACCACTTAGAGTCAGTTCGTTAGGAAGAAGTTTCAGAGCTCTTGTTTCGATCAAAGCACAGTGACCGTAACCAGCAACCAGTGGTGCTAAAGCATAAAGTGGCAGCATTCTTGAGAAAGCTTTTTCCGAGTCTAGCCCAAGCAATTGAACTAGAGCTCTGAGGTAGGAGCTTACTCTAAATAATAAAACTAGATGTTGACGTTTGGCCTCAAACCCAGCATCACGTGGTATTATTTCCACTTCTGAGGTGCACACACTTCGTAAATCTTTCTATACTCTCAGAACAAAGTCCAGAGTATAAGAAAAACCCTCTGAATAAAGTTCATCATATTAAAACCAGCTATTATTTTTAAATACTACACAATCCAGCAGTCGTAAAGTAGCATATTTTACATAACAGCAGTAATACTAATGGGGCTCTAATTGTTATTAACAGCCCTTCTGAAAGACTTATGTTCCCTGTCTAAAAAGCATCTGCCCACCCAGCACGAAACCAGCGCTTACCAAACAAGGCAAAATATAGTAACCTGTTGGTTTGCGTGCGCCCTATCGAGCTCACGAACATCAAAGTCCTCCAGGTCGAGATGCATCTTCTCCTTGCGCAGCTCACATGTCGTCACTGCTTCCAAAGAAGCCCCTGGAGGAGAGGGGCAAGGGGGAGTCAGTGTCAAGCTACAACAATCTACAACACGGGACACGATGGCAGAAGCATTACCAGCTGTAACTAACCCTTGGCTTTACTGTGCTGAGGAAGGTCAGAAGAAAAGAAAGCCTCCCCTACAAACGTAGTGAATACCCGCTACTCTTAGAATTTAAATGCCACAGAAGGTTTAGGCTCTATCCAGCTGACAATCGGAGCTTAACTACCCCCAAACACACACGATGAACGACGATGCAGTCAATGACAGGACACACCGAGGAACAAACGGAGGGGCCGGAACCCGCCTCCTGAACCAGGAGTCTCCATCAGGAACGTCACCCTCGCTCAGAGCCACAAAGCGGACGTTTCTCCTCTCACCTGAACGGCAGCCGCTCCCGTTCCACCCGTGGGCGCCCTCCTCGTCTCCCGCCGCCAGCGCAGGAGAGAGATGGGAAGGCTCCATCGCGCTCGGCAAAGATGAAGGACGTCTAAGAGGCGCGTCGGCATTTCCCCAAGGCTCTCGAGGCACCTTCACTCTCCAGTTCCCGTTAAGAACGCCACAACTCCCCTTCCGTGCCGCTGTTACGGGGCACAGTTTAACACAAATACTAAAAAGACTAAAGAGATGTTAAGCCCCAAAAGAGACGAGAAGGCTAAACAGGTATTGTGTGAGAGGATCTGCAGCAAGCGTCACGCATGGTGCATCGTTGTAAAACGCTGCGATGTGGAAGGGTTTGAAACGCAAAGAAGCCTGGTTATAGAAGGGAATCACAGAAGCGACCTCCCTCCTGGCTCCCTCTACACTAACAACAGAAAAGCCCTTTCCAAACCTCCCCTTCCCCTCTCAGAGTGTGTGCGGCGTGCTTGCCGTGTGCCTGGCGTGGGCCTGGCTGGCGTGTCATCTTCATGGCATGTGCTAGCGTGTGCATGGCGTGTGTACGGCATGTACATGGCCCGTACATAACATACGCACGGAGTGAGTGGCATGCGCGGCCTGTTGCCTGCATGTGGAAGGCGTGTGCGTGACACGTGCTTGACTGTGGTGGCACGAGCCTGGAGCGTGCATGGCAGCAGCGGCGTGTGTGGGGCGTGTGTGGCACGTACATAACACGTGCACAGCATGCGTGACATGTTGCTTGCGTGTACAATACATGTGAGTGGTATGTTGCTTGCGTGTGCAAGGTATGTCATCCTCATGGTGCGTGCTAGCGCACGCAACGCCTGTGGATGGCACGTACACAGCACGTACAGAACATGCGCATGGCCTGTGTGACACGTCGATGTGTGCAAGGGCTCTGTGGCGTGTGTGGCACGCTGCTCGCGTGTTCAAAGCATGTGCACGGGGTGGTTGTGGCGCTAGCCTGGCGTGTGCATGGGGGGAATTGCACGTGTGTGGCGTGGGCCTGGAGTGCGTGTGGCATGTTTATGGCGTGTGGCGTGCACGGGTTCGGCTGGCAAAGCCCCTGGCACCCTAGTATTGTCCTCTCGATCCAGCGTTCACTAAACGCGACGCCATCACTTGCTAAGCCAAAGCGGAGAACGCTCCGCCTCGCGCCGTCAACACGATCGAGCGGGATTAGCAAAGAGGAGAGAGTCCCGAGAAAGCCACATACCCGAATGCTGCTGCCCTGGAGGGCACCGCCACGCTGCTTCTCCCCCTCTCCCTGAGGAGGCGTCGGGATCCCGCAGGGGCTCTCTCATCATCAATACGTCTGACAGAGTCTCTCTGCTGACAGAGCAAAAACAATCATAGAATCAGAGTACCCATAGGTTGGAAAGGACCCACCGGATCAGCGAGTCCAACCATTCCCATCAATCACTAACCCGTGTCCCTCAGCACCTCATCCACCCGTCCCTTAAACCCCTCCAGGGAAGGGGACTCAACCCCCTCCCTGGGCAGCCTCTGCCAGGGACCAATGACCCTTTCTGTCAACAATTGTTTCCTAATGTCCAGCCTGAACCTCCCCTGGTGGAGCTTGAGGCCATTCCCTCTCGTCCTGTCCCTGTCCCTTGGGAGAAGAGCCCAGCTCCCCCCTCTCCACAACCTCCCTTCAGGGAGTTGGAGAGAGCAATGAGGTCTCCCCTCAGCCTCCTCTTCTCCAGGCTAAACACCCCCAGCTCTCTCAGCCACTCCTCTTGTTCTCCAGCCCCTTCACCAGCTTCGTTGCTCTTCTCTGGACTCGCTCCAGAGCCTCAACATCCTCCTTGTGGTGAGGGGCCCAGAACTGAACACAGGACTCGAGGTGCGGTCTCACCAGTGCCGAGTACAGGGGGAGAACAACCTCCCTGGCCCTGCTGGCCACGCCGCGTCTGATACAGGCCAAGATGCCATTGGCCTTCTTGGCCACCTGGGCCACTGCTGGCTCGTGTTCAGTTGCCAGCAACCAACCCCCCCAGGTCCTTCTCCTCCTGGCAGCTTTCCAGCCAGGCTTCTCCTAGTCTGTAGCTGCTCAGGGTTGTTGTGCCCCAAGTGCCGGACCCGGCATTTGGCCTTGTTAAACCTCCTGCCGTTGGTCTCAGCCCAGCAGTCCAGCCTGTTCAGATCCCTTTGGAGGCTCCCGACCCTCCAGCAGATCCACCCTTCCACCCTGCTCAGTGCCATCCACAAACTTGCTAAGGGAGCACTCGATGCCTTCCTCCAGGTCCTTGATAAAGACACTGGACAGGGCTGGACCCAGCACTGAGCCCTGGGGTGACAGTTTCCGAAGCAGAATGCTGGGAGAAACTGTGTCAAAGTCTTTACTGAAGTCCAAGAAGATCCATCCTCAGCCTTTCCCTCGGCCAGCAGCCGAGTCACTTTGTCACAGAAGGCGATCAGGTTAGTTCGGCAAGACCTGCCTTTCGTGAACCCGCGTCGACTGGGCCTGATCCCCCGGTTCTCTTGCACGTGCTTCATGATCGCACTCAAGATCACCTCTTCCATGACTTTCCCTGGCACTGAGGTCAGACGGACAGGCCTGCGGTTCCCTGGATCCTCCCTGCGACCCTTCTTGTCGACGGGCACAACACCCCCAGCCTCCAGGCCAGTGGAACTGCCCCCGCCAGCCGGGGCTGCTGGGAGATGATGGAAAGGGGTTTGGCCAGCACGGCCGCCAGCTCCTTCAATGCTCTTGGCTGGGTCCCATCCTGCCCCAGAGACCTGTGGGTGTCTCGCTGGGCAAGCAAGGCTCTGACCACCTCCTCTTGGATCATGGGAGCCTCATTCTGCTCCTCTAACTCCTGGGTTTGGACACAGAGAGAACAACCTTCCTTACTATTAAAGGCTGAGGCAAAGAAGGCATTAAGTACCTCAGCCTTGCCCTCATCCCCTGTCGCTCTTGTCAGTTCTGCCTCCAATAGGGTCTGAATATTCTCCCTAGTCCTTCTTTTATTGTTAATGTATTTATAAAAAGATTTTTTATTGCCTTTCACAGACTTAGCCAATTTGATTCCTAGTTGGGCCTTAGCCCTCCTGATTTTTTCTCTGCACGATCTCAGTTCCTCCATGTAGTTCACCCAAGAGGCCTGTCCCTTCTTCCGATGCTCACAGACCCTCCTCTCCTTTTTGATGTCTCTCAAGATCTCCTTACTCAACCAAGCCGGTTTTCTCCCCTGCCGGCTCCTTTTCCGGAACATGGGGATGGCTTTCTCCTGAGCTGCTAGGGTTCCTTTCTGAAGAGCTCCCAGCCCTCGGGGGCTCCCTCGCCCTCAAGCGCTGCCTCCCATGGGACTTTGCCAACCAGCCCTCTGGACAGTCTAAAGTCTGCCCTCTGGAGATTTAATGCGACTGTCCTGCTAATCCCCCTCTTCACCTCACCTAGAGCAGAAAACCCCATCACCTCGTGACTGTTGTGTTCCAGGCGTCCTCCTACCACCTCACCCCCCCCAAGGCCTTCTCTGTTCACGAACAGCAGGTCCAGGAGGGCACCTGCCCTTGGCGCTTCACTCACCACTTGTGTGAGGACGTTGCTTTCCACGCACTCCAGGAGCCTCCTAGGCTGCTTCCTCTCGGCTCTATTGTACTTCCAGCAGATACCCGGAAGATTGAAGCCTGCCCCGAGGACAAGAGGCAGCGATCTTGAGACTGTCCCCAGGTGCTTATGGAAGAGCTCATCAGCTGCTGCTTCTCGGCTGGCTGCTCGGGAACAGACTCCATCACAGGATCTGCCTCTTGGGGGCTCCCCCGATTTTAACCCCCAGGCACTCGGCCCCATCCTCACCGCGATCGAGCTCGAGGGGATCAAAGCAAAAGGAACGAGCTCTCAGGGCAAAATACTCCGAGGAACCGTGGTTGAAATGAACCCCCCCCCGCCCCCGCAGCTCTCACCGCCGCACACAACACCCCAAAAAAGCGACACCCCCCTCGCTCTCTCTAGACTGACAACACAAAAGCGCTTTCCAAGCCTCCCTTTCCGCTCCTTGCCCCCCTTCTCCTCCCATTGTGCCCCATACACCCCCTGCTCTCCCCCTCCCGCCCTTCCCCGGGGGCAGCGAAACACAGCCCGGCCCCGGCAGGACCGCGGAGCGCGGAGAGCGAGCCCGGAGCGGCGCCGCCGGCCATAGAGCGCTGCCCCGCGCCGCTCCCGGCCGCCCCCCCCGCCCTCGAGCCGCGCCTCTCCGGGCGCCTCTGACTCCCCCGAGCCCAGCCCCGTTCCAGCCGTTCCCCGGCGGGGCTGGCGCGGGCCCCGGCGGGCAGCGAGGGAGCGCGGCGCCCGCGCCACGTGCGCGGCAGGAACCGCTCGCCCGCGCTCCGCCTCGGCCCGCCCCCCGGCCGCTCTCCCGGCGCCGATTGGCCGCCGCTCGCCGAGGGACGCGCGGCGCAGCCAATGGGAGCGCTCTCTGCGGGGCCCTTCCCGGGGGCAGCCGAGCGCGGCCGGGACGCGCGGGGCTCTCGGGGGATGCGGGGGGCGCGGGGCTCGGGGCGCCGTCCCTCTCCCGGCCATCAGCCTGCACCCCGCTGGCCGCAGCGAAGAGCAGAGCCGAGCCGTCCCGAACGGCGCCGCGCGGAGCCGACAGAAGCCGAGCGGATCCGAGCCGCAATTCGAGTCGCGCCGCTCCCCGCCCCTCCCGGCTCGCCCGCCCCTGGCTGCAGTACCGCTCCGCGGCCACGGCGCGGCAGCACCGAGCCCCCCAGTCATTTCCAGGGCATCGAAAGGCTGCGAGCTCCGCGCTCTGATTGGTCACTTCTCTATCCGTCCTTGCCAGTGCTGGTTTTTGACTGGCTGTAGGTTCCGCTCTTGATTGGTCTATGCTCGATGCCATCTTGTCAGTCCTGTCTTCTGATTGGCTGTGCCTTCCGCGCTTTGATTGGTCACTTCTTGATCCCCCTTTGCCAGCGCTGTCTTGTGATTGGCCTCGAGAGCCACGTTCTGATTGGTGGCTCCACGATTCCCCCTTGCCGGTGCTGTGCTCTGATTGGCTGTGGACTCCGCGCTCTGATTGGTCGCCTCTGGATCCCACTTTGCCTGGGCCGTGTTCTGGGGCCATTTTATGGACAATTCGGCCAGTTTGCCCTTATATGGTCAATCTGCTCTTCTATCGCAATTGTCTCAGTTTGACTTATATGGTCAATTTGCCCTTATCTTGGTAATTTGACCTTTTATGGCAATTGGCCACGTTTGCCCTTATATGGTCAATGATAGGGACCCTTTGCGCCCCCACCGGGCTGCAGTACCGCTCCGCGGCCACGACGCGGCAGCACCGAGCCGGGCGAAGCTATTCTTTGACCGTTTCTCGAGTCGCGGGTTCGAGCCCGACGGGCGCCCGATCGCCCGCAGCAGCAGCTCCCGCGGCGCTGCCCGCACTCCCCTCCCCTCCCGCGCTGCCGGGCTCCGCAGCAGCTCACACTGGGGTAGACGGGACCCTTTGTCCATCAAGTAGTAAATCAAACGGGGAGGAAAGCTTGTGGAGAGAACGAGAAACCACAAGACAGAAAACAGAGACAGTTTTGTGTTTGCCTAAGCTGATTGTGTGGGCGCAAACGGGGTTGTCTAACCATATATGGATACAGAATATATTTGTAGATAAGGGTTGTTGTGTCAAAATTGCCTTCTGCTGAAACTAATTAAACTACAGAAAACCAAGGAGTCGGGTATATGGAGGAATTCGGAGGGAGCTGCCCAAGGGTTGCAAGGGGCCTGGACACACGGATGAGAAGAACTCTCTACGTGGCGACGCAGACGCAGAGAACCCCACGAACACGGAGACGGAAACACAGAAAAGACTGAAGGGCGGGGCAATCGGTGTGAGCCGTTGGCGGAGCGCGGGCTCCCCGGCTGCACCCAGCGCTGTTTGCTTGTCATTGCTTGCTGTAATCAATAAACGACTAATTGATCCGTAAAGGCCGAAGCAAATGATTCGCCTCCATTTATAAGCCAGCCCGTGGCTGCCCTCCCTCGGGCCGAGCCCAGCGAGGCGAGCAGGGCTGCGCTGACGGGTGGAGCGGCGGCCGCAGGCTCCGCTCTTCCCGTGCCGAGGGGACGCTCTCCGAGCCCTCTGCGGCCAGCAAACCTCACTCACCTTCACCGCTCTCCCTCCGAGCGGCAGCTGGAAGGGAGAGGTGGCGCTTCCAGAGGAGAGTCCGCAGCTTTCCCTCGCTCCCGCACGCCGGCTCCGGATAACGGGAGCTGCTCCGACGGGAGGCGTTTCGGCTGTGAAATACGGGCAGGCTGGAAAGGAAGAACCGACCCGCTGCAGGAAAGGACACGGGATTCCAGGCCGGCACGAGGGGACTCTGGAAGCGGCAGCCGCATCGACAGCGAGAGCACTTCCCTGCCGAACATCCGCACGTCGTCGCGATCCGGCACGCGGCCCCGGCCGCCAGCAAGCCCGTCTGAGCCAATCAGCCGCCCGAGCAGCGAACGGCGGCTGCCAACTCGGGGCCTGCGCGGCACGATGCTCCCCGTGCCGGACCCCGGCTGGCGGCGCCATCGCCTCACGCCCCCAACGGCCTCCGCCACCTTCTTCTTTCTGCCTTTCCAACACCGAAAAAGCAAAACGCGTGCGGCAGCCGGCGACCGACCAAAAACGCTGAACGCGGACAGCGCCGGTTTACACGGGGCTCCTCGGGCTTCCCCGCGCCTGGGCAGAAGAGGCCAAAGGGTCCCGAGAACGGACACGCTCTTCCCAGAGCCGTCAGGGGCCGCACCGTCGCGTGCTCCCGCCGGCACAGATCTCGCAGGACACGTACGAGCAGAACGACAGATTCGGGCTGCTGCCAACCTCCGCCCTCGCAAGGCCGGGGGAGCCCGGGTTGGCAGGCGGAGCTCCCCTCAGCGAGGCGGCTGGTGCCAGTGGCAGCGTTCTTCCCAGCGGGTGCATCTGGGGCCCGCTGCTCCTGGCCGATGGCAGCTCATCCCCCTTCCCTTCACACTGGAGCTCAACAAGCCCGCAGGACAACAGCGTGACGGGTCACTTGAACCAAATCCATACGTGGAACTGCAGCTCCTCACGCCGCTCGCCTCCACAGAATGCCGCTTGTTACAAGGACAGCAATGAAACTCCAAAACGCCCCTCAAGCAATCGGTTTATGAGGCTGTCAGAAGCCAGGCTGGCGCTTCCATGTACCCAGTGCTGATGAAACAGCATCTGCCTCGCTACACGTTTGGTAAGCTATACAAACTTAACTCAAACGACTAAACATTTAACTTGTATTATAGACCTGAATTCACTTTCCTCAGAAACGAGTTAGAAACATTTTCCCAAATGCCTGGACCATCACTTTCCCAGTGAGTGTCTGACAGGGAGCAGGACCTCACCTGACCGCTGAAATGATACTTGCAAGTGTTGGCACCAAGGACCCGACGCCAAAGGTTACCAGAACAAGCAGAGGAACGTGCGCTCTCCTTAGCATTCCGTTTTCTTTCGAGTCTTACGGATGACAGGCCGCCTCGCATAAAGCTACACAGCCACACAAGTTCACTTCAGCTGCTCAGGCACGTCCACTCCTCCACACAAGCTGTTTTACACGCTGTAACTCTGAACTGAACTCGAGCTATGGCAACATACGGCACTTCTCGCGGGGGTCCTGCAGCAATTAAAGCTAACAAATATCTACAGCGAATACAATTCCAATATACGTATGACAATTTATTGTACCACCGTTCATATAAAGCATTTCAATCCGAAATGGTCAGAAACTATCTTAAATATCTGCATATTAATGTTTGTAAATTCTTAAAGATACACTGCAAACTACAACCTTCCGAGCGTTCTAGTGCGAGTTCCAGTAGTTATCCATGTTCAAATAAAATGGACAATACCAGCAGGGATGCATACCTCCATTGTCTTTATTTATAAAGAAGCGACAACACTAGAAAACACATCGATAACCGGTGCTTCGAACAGTGAAGGTGGGAATCTAAAAAAGTCTGATTAAACTAAACAACCTTAGGTCTTTATCAAGCTGCCTATCTGCCAGGAATGCTGAGATGCGAGAGTTAAAACCTGCAATATCCCATAACGGAACAGCCATGGAATATCAAATATAATCTCAGATTTCCAAACCAGTACCTAAAAAGCCATCGCTAAGTATTAGAAGACCACTGCAATTTCTTATTGCTTTTAGAGTTAAATAACAATCCTCAACTAAACCAACCCCCAAAAGATCTCTACAGCATCCTTCTCATCCCTCTGTTCGGTCAATAACACTGGAAGCAATCCATTATTATACGGTGCAGCAAGAGAGGCACTAAAAAACCCAAACAAAACCTATGTGGGTCCATGGACACCCCCACCCTCCCTGCCCGCCCTCACCCCAGCACCCACGATAACCACTGAGGGCCGGCAGAGAGGCAAAACTCAATAGACAAAACCAGAAACCTGACTGCCGTAGGAAGGAAACTAAGAAAGGTACAGCTTCCTTAAATATTCAAAATCTGATGTTTTCCATAACAAAGCACATCACCCTCATCCTTTAAGGAGGGAAATCGCTTTATACGTGTCTAATCCTCACACATGCCGAGTAGTCCTCAAGTCCACCGAGCAACACTGCACAGCAGCTGAGTTGGAATTCAACAACGCTTCAAAACCTACAGTAATATTCAATGTGCTTCTTACTAAGGAGAGGAAAAAACCAAATGCACGTTGATGCTGTTCTTGCCAGTTCAGCGTTTCTGCAGCAATTCCACGGCTCTCCTGCAGCGTGGAAGTTCTACCAGCATCATTCTTCTGAGTCGTCCTCAGAGGCTGTTGGAACAACACAGTGTGATCAGAAGCCTTGACAGAGACTGGAGAAGCTCGAGCACTTTAACACAAGCAGTGGAAATACAGGTAATTAGCTAATAGTCAACAGCAGACTGTAATACCCCCCCAAACTTTGTGTAATTACAGAGCTTAACTATGAAATGCATCTCACATCTGAAAGGTACAGCATTTTCAAGTTAGAACTTGACGTTACAGAATGAAGTCTCCTCACGCTGTTCTTCCTCAAAATAAAAGGAAGAAAACTTATTTACGCCAGAGATTCAACTTTTACGTAGCGTGTGGCTAATTCCAACCGTAGTCAGAGGAGAACATATTCAATCCATGACAGCAGCACCCACCACAAGGGAAAGAAAAGACTCGCCGGGTTAACGATTTGGATACTAAAATACCTAGAAAGGCTCAGCAGTCTAAACAAACAGAAAGACCCTGAAAAATTGTACACGCGTATGTTGCTCAATGCAATTAAGTCAAGCCTACTTAGAAAGAAGCTCCTCTCTCTCCAGCCCCGTTTTTTCAGCATATGCACAATGAACACAAAGCCCACACATGCATCGGATTTTGATGTTGCCAGGTGAATTCAAAGACAAAACCAGACTCGTCAGCTATGGCTTAAAAAGTCAGTACACTCAGTTACAATAAGTTTGTACAGTGTCAGCTTGTCCCTAACAGGAAAGCGATCCGCCCTCTGTGGCAAACTCTGCTCTGTAGAAAATATTTACGCTTGTGTAACTCGTTCCATCTCTGAACGCAGACAGAAGCAAGGTCTCTCCTCACTTCCAGATCTTAGAACATATTTATAACTAAAGTGGCAACACTAACAAACCTGCCATTCCTTTTCCTCACCTCCAAGTTAGATCAAGCCTGAATCAAACGGATTTAACTACTGTGCAAAGTGGGACCCATGAAGTTTTTTCTCTAATAAGGATGCACGTAAATTAAAAATAAAATCCAAACTGAAGCCCACCTTTGCTCTGAATGCAGAAACAATACTCTGCTCCTTGGACTGAAACCTACAGGCACACACCATTCCTTATCAGACTCCAGATACATCCTACAGGCTTAAAATCAGTATACAAACTTTGAGCGTTGATTAACAAGCCTCTGCTGCCTGTTCATCTTGCCCAGAAACACTGCTTAGAGTCAGGACAGATTTACCAGAAGCTGGCACATCGTCTTGAATTTAAGCACGCGGAAGAAGACTTGAGGTGAGAAGTAGCCCAGTCCTCGGCCAAAGCTGACAAGTTTCATTCCTGAGCTGGATAGGTCTGATTAAGGAACATACGCAACCAAAAACTGCACGTGGGCAGAAAAAAAGAAAGGGGAGAAGAGGGCAAAAAATGAAAAGGGGGAAGAGGAACTGGCAAGGCAAGTCTGGTAATTAAGTGCAGTGAATTTCAACTTTAAACGTTTCTTTTCTAGTAGGATCCCTATGAAAGGCTGCAGCTTGAAGGCCGCCACCAGTTCGAGGCCTACGAACTACTGCAATTACAGACCCAAACTTTAACTAGTGAGCAATGGTATTGCCAGCAGAAAGCACTTCTGTGGCCTGAACAACCGTGCTGTTGGGAAATTAATCACGGAGAATTAAAACACGTTCCCCCTCAGAATAATTCTGCTGCTAAAGGAAAAAGCACTGCTGGGTAAAGTGAAATTTCCAGTAATTCAGTTTGGTATTGTGAACCTTGGCGCGGAGGATTGTACTCGTTCAACTGCGAGTTCATCCAACAGCAGGGGGGAGGGAGAGGGGAAGCACCTACTTTCAGTATCTTCCACATGTGCCCGAAGAGACCTTGCAAGGTTAATAAACGAGAAACAAGGCAGAGAGAAAGTAGTTTAAAAGCTGCAAAGTTATTTGCAGAAATCTGCAACAAGTTAGCAAAGTTTTCTTCACTTTTTCCATCCCAAAGCTTTATCCCAGATGTCGGTTATCCTAACCCATTTGCCCAACTTACAGAATTCAATGCGAAATTCAATATAAATCACCACACGTTAAACTTCAAATTGCTACGGCCCTGTTATTTCAGGTTCCACTCTATGACAAATGTTTCTGGTAGCAGCTAGCGGCATCATCTTCACATTCTACAGGCTGTAAAACAGATCAGGTTTGAAAGCAGCACACACAAATAAGTGCCAATTTTACGAAAACCGTTCCTAGAAACCGTAATGCAGAAAAACATCATCCCTAAGTACGACGTTAGTTGGATCCATCTCATTTACCTTACAACTAACACGGCAAACCAGAGCCTTCTGACTGAACGAGGTTAATGAAAAAATGCATCAATACACGGAAGATTTTTAACTGCGAACAAGAAGTTTAAAAGCAGGATTGCTATTAGGCAACGGTGGCAGTTTAACGTTACAAGTACGTGGGATCAAAACACAAAGCCAAAATCCTTAGGGATACAAGTTTCTCAAGCAAATTTAAAAGTCTTGGCTACGTGGTTTTTTTGTCAGTGACCACCTACATCAACCTTCAGCAACAGCCCAGACGTTGGGACGCAGCAAATAAATATTAGACAAGACTCTAAGGCTACAGTTCCCATAGCTCAGTTGTAGGCTGAGCGGCAAAGAGCCACTGGTGCTCTTATCCCTTTCAATTTACGCAGTGTCCCACAATGGTGTAATCCTGCCTCCGATGAAAATCCAGTAAAAGCATCTTATTTCTGCAGTCCACTCAGGCTAACAACCTGAGCCGGTGCCGGCTGCTACTACAGTACCTGTCTGTTCCATTTTTCCGCTTGCAGCAGGGAACACTGGACAGTGCACACGTGGATCACGGAATACAAACATTAATCAGATGTGCGTGGAAAAGAGGACCACTGTTCTAATACACGAAAGAGATGACAGCACAGTCCTGTCCCCGGCCCAGGGGCCCTGTACCTGCTAGCACCCATTCCAGCAAGCTCAATATTGTCAATGCCTTGTACAGAAATAAAAAATGAAACCAGCATTTCAGGAGCTCGCTTGACAAAGACCACCGATTCGTTACCTAGTGCCCAAGAAACATGCAGGATCCAGGATTTCTGAGTCACTACGCACAAACAGCTTTGTGTGATGCGCTTATTGGTAGAACGTGTACTTGCTGCATTTCTGAGCCAAGACATTTAAGTGACGAGACTCCAGTCCAATACAACCGTGAAGAGTTTTGCGCGATGCCCAAAGCCCAGCCTGCACCAGCCCCTCTCCGAACTGAGCATCCACCTGCACGCTTGAACAGAAACCAGCAGACTCTGGACCTCTGCAGTGTAAACTGTCACAGAGAGAATGCCAAACAAACAAGGTAGTCCAAGATTCTCACCTGCTCGTTCTGTACGAGACGAGATTAACCTCCCAGCAATTATGACACGACACATGCACAACAACGAATCACCAGCAACCCTGACAACAATGCTTCTGCCGCACAGCAACTGCAATACAGTCAGACCTTCAGTGTCAGATCAAACCTGGCGTTTACTGCATTGATAAACCCGGGCCGACTTCGACCTACATTTATTAAATGAGCATGTTTCTTGAGTATCTAGCTCCTAGATGGCTTGAGGTAACGACCCAGCTCTCCTCAGGAGCAACTCCTGCCACAAAAATCCCTGCACACTTACACTGACGCGGGTGCCAGGCTCGCTCGCCGTTCCTAGCATATCGGAAAAGCGCTGCTCGCACGAGCGTAACAACACTACACGGTAGAGACCAGAGCGGATGAATTCATAGTCCGCCTTAAAGGAAACCAAAAGAAACATTCAAACTGTCTGCAGACACGATTCGGGAAGTAGAACTAGAATTAAATGTTACAGGCAACATCATATATTTGATCTCTACTTGTCATAAGAGAGCTAGGGAAATGCAATACCCAAACGTTCTAGTTACTGAGAAGCTATTTATAGTTCTAGTTCTGCCCACCCACCCCAGATCTTCATGCTATCCTTGCAGATAAACACGAAGCGTTCTACAAATAAAAACTCAAACAGCATGATCCGTTCACAGGAAGGAATCGGAGAAGCAGAGCATTAAACCACTCAGTAAAATAAAAACATCACGCTTTGCTGTTTTTCTCAGTGGGCCCAAAACTTTACAGAAAGCCAAAATAAAGAACTTCATCGTGTTATAAATTTTTGGAGAAATTACTTTCCCTGTGAAAATAAAGACAAACCTTCAAAATCCTATTGCTGAGCTGACCACTTAGAGTCAGTTCGTTAGGAAGAAGTTTCAGAGCTCTTGTTTCGATCAAAGCACAGTGACCGTAACCAACAACCAGTGGTGCTAAAGCATAAAGTGGCGGCATTCTTGAGAAAGCTTTTTCCGAGTCTAGCCCAAGCAATTGAACGAGAGCCCTGAGGTAAGAGCTTACTCTAAATAATAAAACTAGATGTTGATATTTGGCCTCAAACCCAGCATCACGTGGTATTTTCTTCCCACTTCTGAGGTGCACACACTTTGTAAATCTTTCTATACTCTCAGAACAAAGTCCAGAGTATAAGAAAAACCCTCTGAATAAAGTTCACTCTATTAAACCCAACTATTTTTAAATAGGACACAATCCAGTAGTTGTAAAATAATGTATTTTTACATAACAGCAGTAATACTAATGGGGCTCTAATTATTACTAACAGCCCTTCTGAAAGACTTATGTTCCCTGTCTAAAAAGCATCTGCCCACCCAGCACGAAACCAGCGCTTACCAAACAAGGCAAAATGTAGTAACCTGTTCGTTTGCGTGCGCCCTATCGAGCTCACGAACATCAAAGTCCTCCAGGTCGAGATGCATCTTCTCCTTGCGCAGCTCACATGTCGTCACTGCTTCCAAAGAAGCCCCTGGAGGAGAGGGGCAAGGGGGAGTCAGTGTCAAGCTACAACAATCTACAACACGGGACACGATGGCAGAAGCATTACCAGCTGTAACTAACCCTTGGCTTTACTGTGCTGAGGAAGGTCAGAAGAAAAGAAAGCCTCCCCTACAAACGTAGTGAATACCCGCTACTCTTAGAATTTAAATGCCACAGAAGGTTTAGGCTCTATCCAGCTGACAATCGGAGCTTAACTACCCCCAAACACACACGATGAACGACGATGCAGTCAATGACAGGACACACAGAGGAACAAACGGAGGGGCCGGAACCCGCCTCCTGAACCAGGAGTCTCCATCACGAACGTCCCCCTCGCTCAGAGCCGCAAAGCGGACGTTTCTCCTCTCACCTGAACGGCAGCCGCTCCCGTTCCACCCGTGGGCGCCCTCCTCGTCTCCCGCCGCCAGCGCAGGAGAGAGATGGGAAGGCTCCATCGCGCTTGGCAAAGATGAAGGACGTCTAAGAGGCGCGTCGGCATTTCCCCAAGGCACTCAAGGCACCTTCACTCTCCAGTTCCCTTTAAGAACGCCACAACTCCCCTTCCGTGCCGCTGTTACGGGGCACAGTTTAACACAAATACTAAAAAGACTAAAGAGATGTTAAGCCCCAAAAGAGACGAGAAGGCTAAACAGGTATTGTGTGTAACTGGAAACAGAGAAACGTCTGAACCGAGAGGATCTGCAGCAAGCGTCACGCATGTTGCACCGTTGTAAAACGCTGCGATGTGGAAGGGTTTGAAACGCAAAGAAGCCTGGTTATAGAAGGGAATCACAGAAGCGACCTCCCTCCTGGCTCCCTCTAAACTAACAACAGAAAAGCCCTTTCCAAACCTCCCCTTCCCCTCTCAGAGTGTGTGCGGCGTGCTTGCCATGTGCCTGGCGTGGGCCTGGCTGGCGTGTCATCTTCATGGCACGTGCTAGCGTGTGCATGGCGTGTGTACGGCATGTACATGGCCCGTACATAACATACGCATGGAGTGCGTGGCATGCGCGGCCTGTTGCCTGCATGTGGAAGGCGTGTGCGTGACACGTGCTTGACTGTGGTGGCACGAGCCTGGAGCGTGCATGGCAGCAGCGGCGTGTGTGGGGCGTGTGTGGCACGTACATAACACGTGCACGGCATGCGTGTGCAATACATGTAAGTGGTATGTTGCTTGCGTGTGCAAGGTGTGTCATCCTCACAGTGCGTGCTAGCGCACGCATCGCCTGTGGATGGCACGTACACAGCACGTACAGAACATGCGCATGGCCTGTGTGACACGTCGATGTGTGCAAGGGCTCTGTGGCGTGTGTGGCACGCTGCTCGCGTGTTCAAAGCATGTGCACGGGGTGGTTGTGGCGCTAGCTTGGCGTGTGCATGGCGTGTGCATGGGGGGAATTGCACGTGTGTGGCGTGGGCCTGGAGTGCGTGTGGCATGTTTATGGCGTGTGGCGTGCACGGGTTCGGCTGGCAAAGCCCCTGGCACCCTAGTATTGTCATCTTGATCCAGCGTTCACTAAACGCGACGCCATCACTTGCTAAGCCAAAGCGGAGAACGCTCCGCCTCGCGCCGTCAACACGATCGAGCGGGATTAGCAAAGAGGAGAGAGTCCCGAGAAAGCCACATACCCGAATGCTGCTGCCCTGGAGGGCACCGCCACGCTGCTTCTCCCCCTCTCCCTGAGGAGGCGTCGGGATCCCGCTGGGGCTCTCTCATCATCAATACGTCTGACAGAGTCTCTCTGCTGACAGAGCAAAAACAATCATAGAATCAGAGTACCCATAGGTTGGAAAGGACCCACCGGATCAGCGAGTCCAACCATTCCCATCAATCACTAACCCGTGTCCCTCAGCACCTCATCCACCCGTCCCTTAAACCCCTCCAGGGAAGGGGACTCAACCCCCTCCCTGGGCAGCCTCTGCCAGGGACCAATGACCCTTTCTGTCAACAATTGTTTCCTGATGTCCAGCCTGAACCTCCCCTGGTGGAGCTTGAGGCCATTCCCTCTCGTCCTGTCCCCTGTCACTTGGCAGAAGAGCCCAGCTCCCCCCTCTCCACAATCTCCTTTCAGGGAGTTGGAGAGAGCAATGAGGTCTCCCCTCAGCCTCCTCCAGGCTGAACACCCCCAGCTCTCTCAGCCGCTCCTCATCGGGCCTGTTCTCCAGCCCCTTCCCCAGCTTCGTTGCTCTTCTCTGGACTCGCTCCAGAGCCTCAACATCCTCCTTGTGGTGAGGGGCCCAGAACTGAACACAGGACTCGAGGTGCGGTCTCACCAGTGCCGAGTACAGGGGGAGAACAACCTCCCTGGACCTGCTGGTCACGCCGCGTCTGATCCAAGCCAAGATGCCATTGGCCTTCTTGGCCACCTGGGCCACTGCTGGCTCATGTTCAGTCGGCTGTCAACCAGCACCCCCAGGTCCTTCTCCTCCAGGCAGTTTCCAGCCAGGTTTCTCCTAGTCTGTAGCTGCTCAGGGTTGTTGTGCCCCAAGTGCAGGACCCGGCATTTGGCCTTGTTAAACCTCCTGCCGTTGGTCTCAGCCCAGCAGTCCAGCCTGTTCAGGTCCCTTTGGAGGCTCCCGACCCTCCAGCAGATCCACCCTTCCACCCTGCTCAGTGCCATCCACAAACTTGCTAAGGGAGCACTCGATGCCTTCATCCAGGTCCTTGATAAAGACACTGGACAGGGCTGGACCCAGCACTGAGCCCTGGGGTGACAGTTTCCGAAGCAGAATGCTGGGAGAAACTGTGTCAAAGGCTTTACTGAAGTCCAAGAAGATCCATCCTCAGCCTTTCCCTCGGCCAGCAGCCGAGTCACTTTGTCACAGAAGGCGATCAGGTTAGTTTGGCAAGACCTGCCTTTCGTGAACCCGTGTCGACTGGGCCTGATCCCCCGGTTCTCTTGCACGTGCTTCATGATCGCACTCAAGATCACCTGTTCCATGACTTTCCCTGGCACTGAGGTCAGACGGACAGGCCTGCGGTTCCCTGGATCCTCCCTGCGACCCTTCTTGTCGATGGGCACAACACCCCCAGCCTCCAGGCCAGTGGAACTGCCCCCGCCAGCCAGGGCTGCTGGGAGATGATGGAAAGGGGTTTGGCCGGCACGTCCGCCAGCTCCTTCAATGCTCTTGGCTGGGTCCCATCCCGCCCCAGAGACCTGTGGGTGTCTCGCTGGGCAAGCAAGGCTCTGACCACCTCCTCTTGGATCATGGGAGCCTCATTCTGCTCCTCTAACTCCTGGGTTTGGACACAGAGGGAACAACCTTCCTTACTATTAAAGACTGAGGCAAAGAAGGCATTAAGTACCTCAGCCTTGCCCTCATCCCCTGTCACTCTCGTCAGTTCTGCCTCCAATAGGGTCTGAATATTCTCCCTAGTCCTTCTTTTATTGTTAATGTATTTATAGAAAGATTTTTTATTGCCTTTCACAGACTTAGCCAATTTGATTTCTAGTTGGGCCTTAGCCCTCCTGATTTTTTCTCTGCACGACCTCAGTTCCTCCATGTAGTTCACCCAAGAGGCCTGTCCCTTCTTCCGATGCTCACAGACCCTCCTCTCCTTTTTGATGTCTCTCAAGATCTCCTTACTCAACCAAGCCGGTTTTCTCCCTTGCCGGCTCCTTTTCCGGAACATGGGGATGGCTTTCTCCTGAGCTGCTAGGGCTCCTTTCTGAAGAGCTCCCAACCATCGTGGGCTCCCTCGCCCTCAAGCGCTGCCTCCCATGGGACTTTGCCAACCAGCCCTCTGGACAGTCTAAAGTCTGCCCTCTGGAGATTTAATGCGACTGTCCTGCTAATCCCCCTCTTCACCTCACCTAGAGCAGAAAACCCCATCACCTTGTGACTGTTGTGTCCCAGGCGTCCTCCTAAGACCTCACCCCCCCAAGGCCTTCTCTGTGCATGAACAGCAGGTCCAGGAGGGCACCTGCCCTTGGCGCTTCACTCACCACTTGTGTGAGGACGTTGCTTTCCACGCACTCCAGGAGCCTCCTAGGCTGCTTCCTCTCGGCTCTATTGTACTTCCAGCAGATACCCGGAAGATTGAAGCCTGCCCCGAGGACAAGAGGCAGCGATCTTGAGACTGTCCCCAGGTGCTTATGGAAGAGCTCATCAGCTGCTGCTTCTCGGCTGGCTGCTCGGGAACAGACTCCATCACAGGATCTGCCTCTTGGGGGCTCCCCCGATTTTAACCCCCAGGCACTCGGCCCCATCCTCACCGCGATCGAGCTCGAGGGGATCAAAGCAAAAGGAACGAGCTCTTAGGGCAAAATACTCCGAGGAACCGTGGTTGAAATGACCCCCCCGCCCCCGCCGCTCTCACCGCCGCACACAACACCCCAAAAAAGCGACACCCGCCTCGCTCTCTCTAGACTGAGAACACAAAAGCGCTTTCCAAGCCTCCCTTTCCGCTCCTTCCCCCCCTTCTCCTCCCATTGTGCCCCATACAGCCCCTGCTCTCCCCCTCCCGCCCTTCCCCGGGGGCAGCGAAACACAGCCCGGCCCCGGCAGGACCGCGGAGCGCGGAGAGCGAGCCCGGAGCGGCGCCGCCGGCCATAGAGCGCTGCCCCGCGCCGCTCCCGGCCGCCCCCCCCGCCCTCGAGCCGCGCCTCTCCGGGCGCCTCTGACTCCCCCGAGCCCAGCCCCGTTCCAGCCGTTCCCCGGCGGGGCTGGCGCGGGCCCCGGCGGGCAGCGAGGGAGCGCGGCGCCCGCGCCACGTGCGCGGCAGGAACCGCTCGCCCGCGCTCCGCCTCGGCCCGCCCCCCGGCCGCTCTCCCGGCGCCGATTGGCCGCCGCTCGCCGAGTGACGCGCGGCGCAGCCAATGGGAGCGCTCTCTGCGGGGCCCTTCCCGGGGGCAGCCGAGCGCGGCCGTGACGCGCGGGGCTCTCGGGGGACGCGGGGGGCTCGGGGCGCCGTCCCTCTCCCGGCCATCAGCCTGCACCCCGCTGGCCGCAGCGAAGAGCAGAGCCGAGCCGTCCCGAACGGCGCCGCGCGGAGCCGACAGAAGCCGAGCGGATCCGAGCCGCAATTCGAGTCGCGCCGCTCCCCGCCCCTCCCGGCTCGCCCGCCCCTGGCTGCAGTACCGCCCCGCGGCCACGGCGCGGCAGCACCGAGCCCCCCAGTCATTTCCAGGGCATCGAAAGGCTGCGAGCTCCGCGCTCTGATTGGTCACTTCTCTATCCGTCCTTGCCAGTGCTGGTTTTTGACTGGCTGTAGGTTCCGCTCTTGATTGGTCTATTCTCGATGCCATCTTGTCAGTCCTGTCTTCTGATTGGCTGTGCCTTCCGCGCTTTGATTGGTCACTTCTTGATCCCCCTTTGCCAGCGCTGTCTTGTGACTGGCCTCGAGAGCCACGTTCTGATTGGTGGCTCCACGATTCCCCCTTGCCGGTGCTGTGCTCTCATTGGCTGTGGACTCCGCGCTCTGATTGGTCGCCTCTGGATCCCACTTTGCCTGTGCCGTGTTCTATGGCCATTTTATGGACAATTTCCCCTTTTATGGACAATTCGGCCAGTTTGCCCTTATATGGTCAATCTGCTCTTCTATCGCAATTGTCTCAGTTTGACTTATATGGTCAATTTGCCCTTATCTTGGTAATTTGACCTTTTATGGCAATTGGCCCAGTTTTCCTTACAGGGCCAAGTTTGCCCTCATATAATCAACTTGCCCCTTTATGGCAATTTGCCCTTTTACAGCAACGGGCCAAGTTTACCCTTATATGGTCAATTTTGTATTTTATGGCAAATGGCCACGTTTGCCCTTATGTGGTTAATGACAGCGACCCTGTGCGCCCCCCCCGGGCTGCAGTACCGCTGCGCGGCCACGATGCGGCAGCACCGAGTCACCACACGTCCCCGGGCTGCAGTACCGCTCTGCGGCCACGACGCGGCAGCACCGAGTCACCACACGTCCCCGGGCTGCAGTGCCGCTCCGCGGATACGACGCGGCAGCACTGAGTCACTAATCGTCCCCGGGCTGCAGTACCGCTCCGCGGCCACGACGCGGCGGCACCGAGCCGGGCGAAGATATTTTTGTACCGTTTTTTCGAGTCGCGGGTTCGAGCCCGACGGGCGCCCAATCGCCATGCGTGCTGCACAACATGGCGATTTCTAAGACGAGCCACTTCGCATGTGTGCCGTACAACATGGCGGCGTCCGTTAGTAACTACTGCGCATGCGTTTTTAGCAAAATGGCGGCGTCTATTAGGAGCCACTGCGCATGCGTGCCCTACAATATGGCGGCGTCTATGAATAGCTACTGCGCATGCGTTTTGGCCATAATGGCGGCGTCCATTAGGAGCTACTGCGCACGCGTTCCGTACAACATGGCGGCGCTCATATTTAGGCTACTGGGCATGCGTGCCGTGCAACATGGCGGCTCCCATTTGGAGCTACTGCGCATGCGTGCCGTGCAACATGGCGGCTCCCATTAGGAGTTACTGCGCATGCGTGCCGTGCAATATGGCGGCTCCTAATAGTAGCTTCTGCGCATGCGTGCCGTGCAACATGGCGGCTACCATTAGGAGGTACTGCGCATGCGTGCCGTCCAACATGGCGGCTCCCATTTGGAAGGACTGCGCATGCGTGCTCTGCAACATGGCGGCTCCCATTAGGAGCTACTGCGCACGCGTTCCGTACAACATGGCGGCGCTCGTATTTAGGCTACTGCGCATGCGTGCCGTGCAACATGGCGGCTCCCATTTGGAGCTACTGCGCATGCATGCCGTTCAACATGGCGGCTCCCATGAGGAGTTACTGCGCATGCATGCCGTGCAATATGGCGGCTCCCACTAGTAGCTACTGCGCATGCGTGCCATGTAACATGGCGGCTCCCATTAGGAGGTACTGCGTATGCGTGCCGTTCAACATGGCGGCTCCCATTATAAGCTATTGCGCATGCGTGCCTTGCAACACGGTGGCTCCCATTGGGAGCTACTGCGCATGCGTGCCGTGCAACATGGCGGCGCATGCAAATGAGTCATTGTACATGCGTGTCGTTTAGCATGCTGGCACGCTAATTAACTCCGTAGCAGGCGTGCAGCTCGTCCCCTCCTCTTCCCCCCCCCTTCAACGGGCAATGTGCTGGCGCTGATTGGCTGCCGTGCTGTGAGGGGGTTGGTGTTGGGGCTGTGTGGGGTTGGCTGCCGGGGGGTCTCCGGGGTGCCCGCCCGCCTCTGAGCCCCGGGGCCGCCGAGGGTCGCGGGCAGCGGGGGGGAGGTCGGTGCTGTGGAGGCCACCGGGGATGCTCCCGCTCCGACCGGCCGAAGCGCGTTAGCATCGGGAAGTAGGGACGGGCACGGCGCGGCCCCAGCCCGCCCCAGCTTGAGCGGGGACTTACGCAGCCCTTGTGTCGTTTGCTGCAGGGCCGCGGGCAGCCCTCGCGGGTTAATCCCCAGCCGTTTCGCTGCAGCGTCCACCCAGATTCCTGTGTGCTCCCTGGCTCAGCTTCGGCCTCGAGATGACAAGAGGTGCCGTGTGGGGCCAGGTCCTTTCTGCCGCAGCAGCCTCACACCTGCCCCTGGTGGCAAAGTTGGTCTGACTGAATACATTCAATGAACGTTAAGCAGGAGGGCTGGATCTGTCCTCTGCTGATAGAGCTGAGCCAAAAGTGCTGTTTCTCGGCATTTGTTAGCATAAAGCCGTCAGGAGGGAGGCAGTTTGTAAGTCGGCTCTTCCAGCACCAGGAGGTGCGTCAGAGACGGCAGGGAACACACCCACACAAGAAGCATCTTCCTGCCTCGTGGGTGGAGGTGAAACCCATGTCCCTCAGAGGTAAAGAGCTTTAGGACGTGGAACCCAAGGCTGGTGGGGAAGGCTCGCCCCAAGCTGTGCCTCCCAGCTGCTCTGCGCCAGGAGACAGAGCGGAGGGCAGAGCGCTGGGCAGGGCGCGCGCGGCAGGGAGGAGGCTGCACCAGCCCCACTGCCCTCAAGGGGGTTTCTGTGGCAGTTTGGTGTGAGGGGTGGATGGCATCAATCCTGGTGCCTGGCATATAAAGCAAAGGAGACATGTCCTAGCTGGACAAGCTGTCTGGAGTGAGTACCGAGCACCAGCAGCCTGTGGATGTTTATCTCTCGGGGAAGGGACGCCGGTTGCCTCCCTCAAACTTTTGGGATGCCAGAAGCAACACACAATTTTCTCAAAGTGCTACAACGATGCTTCTTCCCATGGTGGGTTAGGGAAGCAGCCTGGATTTAATTCTTGCAGTTCTTTACCCTTAGGGAGTGAACGGGGTTCCCAAGGGCTCCGCGAGGAGCAGGTTTTTGTCTGCCAAGTGCTGCCAGCAGCACCCAAACAGTGAGAGATCGGAGCTCGGGCCAGGGAGCCTCTAGATGTCACTGCCATGCAGCAGAAAGGAACCCGGTGCCACTGGGGACACGGCCCAGCACAGCTGGCAGCGGGCGCCCAGGGCAGCATCGCCCAGCCTGGCAGAGGGCATCGGGAAACCCGCTCAGAAACGGCCGGTGCACTCTCCATCTGCCTGGGCATCCTGCTCCCCAGCGCCGAAAGCACGCAGCTCCCGCAGCTTGGCACCGGGTGCAAGGAGCGTAGCCAACAACTGCAGGATAAGGTTTTTTGGGTAAGGAATCGCCAGGTAAAGTATTTCAGCTCCAGCCCTCACAGCAGAAAGATCCTGACGACAAGCGCTAAGGCTAAGCATGATGATGCCAAGTGCAGTCAGTACCCCCAGCCCCCGAGGGAAACAGTCCCTGTCTTTGCCTGTGCTCCCACCAAGCTACCGAAACACAGGGGTGTCACTCAGATCCACCTGCCTCCCCGAGTCTGGGGCAAGGCGGGGAGGACAGGCCCCTCCTCTGAGAAAGGGTCAGCCTCTCACCGAGGGCAGCAGCAAGGGCTGGCAGGCGTCCCTCCAGGCTGCGCACGGGAATACCAGTCAGCTGCTCAGCTGTCACCACTTCCACACTAAAGTCCTCCTAATACTAATGGTTTCCTCAAATCCTGCCTAATTTCATCAGCTCTGTATCCTGTCTTCAGCCCTAGAGAGTTCAGCATCACTGATCTCACCTGCTTCTCATCCTCTCAATGGTCTTAGCATCACAAGGATTTAAAAATAGAGTGTTTGTTTGAGGTCTCTCTCTTCGATTTCCAGTAGCAGATCCTCTCAGTGTTTTTCAGACTCACGTCTCTGAGGACTGGAAACTGACTTTCATGAAAAAAATTAGAGATCGTATTATTATAATTGCGTGACTCTCAGAGCCTTCACAAACGCCAGAAGCGTCATGGGGGTCGTACTCACGTTTCAGAGCTGGCAAACACAGATGAAGGTGCACAAAGACCATAATAGGGACACCGGCTCCACAGAGTTTACCTCCGCAGCATTAGCACACAGAGCTGAGAAAGAGAAGCTCTCCCTCTCTGTCTACCACCCCGCTGATCTTAACGTTGACCCTTGTGTTTGTGAAATGTATTAAGCCTCTCGTTCCTTTCGGGAATAACAGCCACTGCTGTATTATGGCCAAATCACTGTTTTTCTCCCATTGATCCAATATTATTTCAGGCTACCGAACACCCTTGACTTTGCTTGTGGGATGGTTAATCAACAAGTCTGTCACAATGATGGATTCCTCCTGAATCGTTGCTTAATTAGCTTGGTTGGAAATATAAATCAAGCGGAATACCGATTCTTCCAGTGCTGCAGACAGGCAGCCACGCTCAGTGGCAGCGCTGAGTTATTACTTTGTGCTCCGACACAGGATCAGCCCGCGGGGCTGCAGGTTCATGCCCAGACCCTGACACACACAGACCCTGCTGGCGCAACGAAGCTGGGCTCCAGCTGGCACCAGCAACCGGCTGCTGCACGGGCTCTGGGCACCCGCACCCCTGGCATCTCTCCACGAGGAGACAATCTCATCGGTGACGTTCCTCACCTGCATCACCCGGAAGGCTGGAGGCTGCTGCAGAGGAACCTTTCAGTCTGTGGCTAAAGTCGTTAGAGACAAGGATCTCTGCCTCACAACAAGCAAACTGCCTTCCACAGAGAGGCAATTACATGTCATAGCAAAAGGAACCGCAATTATCTGCAAATGAAGAGTTTTAGGACTGATCTTAATGTGCTGATCTTAACAGCTCAGTATTTTTTACAGAAAGGCTTTCACACAACAGGAATGTATTTAAACCTCTTGACTTGAACTGATTTTCACCATTTTACCGGGAGCGACTTCTGTGTAGCTACCAACAGCTTTCTTCCAGCAGGGCTGAGCGTGCCAGAGCATCCCTGATCTGCGTGGCCTATGTCACACAGCAGCACTTCCAGGTTTCTCCTTACCCTTTTGAATTCCCAGCCTACACTGAACAGGCACACAATACATCTACTAATACACCTTCTTAGCAAAACAAAGTTATTTTTTCCATGGCTGCCTTTTTTATTTACCTTCTCCCTGTGACAGCTTTGGCATTTGTTTTCAGAGTTTGATTAATGATTAATGAGTTCAGGTGGGATGTGTAAGTCACACTTCAGAGAACGAATCAGTTTTGTTTAAAAATAACTGAAAAATATTATAATAGTCTGATTTTACTGCTTTCCCTCTCCCATTCCCAGCAAAAAGGTGGTTTCAGCGGCCCTGTTTGTACAAAGTCCCCCAACGTGAGGAACGCTCCCCAGGCTGCAGGAGGAGACGCTGCCACAGACTGAACTCACAGTAACGAAGACGCAGGTTCCTTCTCTAAGTTGCGACGCAGTCGTTGCCCCAGCGTGCGACTCCTCGCTGCCAAACGAGGAAATCTGCTGCTGCCACAGGGATGCCTCGATGGAAACTCGTATGCAAGGTCTGCGTGAGGCACAGCATGGATTGTGTTGCCACGGCAACCCTGAACTACTTTCATCCATCAACATCCACATCCTTCTTTCTGGCGTTTAACAAAGTCTTCAAAGACTTTTTTCCCCAACAGCTGTGTAGATTGTTAGATTTCCTTTTATCACCACAACAAATACGTATGAAAGCAGAATTTGTGTGGGGACTACAGAAATGTTACCATTATCTAGCAGATTTAATTAAAACTTTTGAGCAGGAATTTTATAAGAAGCAGCCCAGTATTTTTAGACATTGGAACTGAGAAAGAGAAGGCAGGTCAGATAAACTTCCTTCCCACTATAGATGCTGAAAATCATGAAAGCACACTGAGCGATCTGTCCTGCATCTCCAATATGCCTCTTCGTTACGGTAGCGAATAAAATGGGATCCCTACAGTTGATGAATTCAAATACACACAAGACTCTTTTTTATTAACAACAAGTAAAAAAAAAATCACCTTGTGTTATTTATGAATGATGATTAATTCCTTCAACCTTTTTTCTGGCATTTAAAAATGGCACACAAGCAAATTAAGAAATAATTCCAATAAAACAGTCTCTTAATTGGTTTTGTAACCTAAGCGATAGACATTCCCTACACACAGATTCTGCTCTTATTTGCAGTGGAGTTAATGGAGCTTTTCCTGACTCCTGTGCGCTAACCAGGAGAACCAGCCGTGCTTTTTACAGGAAGATGAGAGGAGAGTACAGTCCGCACTTCCAGCTTACTCTGACCATTAACTCCCACCAGTTTGCCCACGGATCTCCCACATTATCCCCTCTCCTTTCTCCAAAGCAAATCCACTTTTCCTGGAAACGACCCTCTTTCCAGGCACCTGAGTACCACCAAGCGTAAGCAAATATCTGTAAGAAACCTGGCCTCACTCCTTCCCCGTGTTTCATTTTTCACAAACGGCTCTTGCGTGTGTTTCCTTGGGCTGTGTCACACTGGGGAACAGAAAAGCCACCTAAAACAGAGGCAAGGAGACTCACTCAGAAACAGAGCGCCACCCTCAGTCTTTAGAAATGAGAATATTTTCTTCAACAGCATTTTTCCCACCGAGCCCTAAGTGTGTTTTCTCACCTGGCCCGCGGTTTGCTGGGCTCTAGTTTAGAATTCCAGCCCCCTGAGGGGCCCCTGCAGTGACCGCCCAGTCCCCAGCTCAGAACCGTTTAAGCGAACGGCTTACGAATACCCTACGGGCAGAATTTCATTCAAAACCAGTAAGTGAAAATTATGATTAATGATATATTTGCAGGAGTTATCATCAGTTTATGAATGATTCATGAAAGGAAAAAGAAGACTAAATAGCCTACGAATATCATTGCAAGCAGTAATTTAAACAACTTCATCCCTCAAAGTGAGGTCCTTCCAGCCTTATGTTCATGTACTGAGAGCCTGCGGAGCCGGGTGGGCGCTGCGCGGTGGGTACCGATCTGTCCCCACACGTCACTGCATCCCGCACAGTTTGCCCTGAAAAAGGGCAGGCGCGCTGCCCAGAAGGGTCCCCTGCAAACAAATCGCTGCGTGCAGAGCTCAGAGAGCTGAAGGAATCGCTGGGCTGAGTCGTGCAGCCCAGCTCCTGCTGCACACAGACATACATGATGCAATTAGGAGACAAGATAGAGGAGCAGCCCGGTACAAATACAGCCGTGATCTGCCCCTGCTTCGGGGATGAATCTCCCACGCTCCCTTTCCGGGAAGCGCAGTTTAAACCCTTATTGTACATTTTCTCTTTCAGGTTTTCACCAAAGCCAGCATCCGATGTCAACTGCCATCAGAAATGCGATGTGAGATACCAGAGATGCTGTTCATGTATTATTACTGTAATTCCCATCTGGACGCAGTCCCCGAATTTCAATGAAGGTCCTGTTTTTGGGGGCTTTTTTCACTCAGTTTTTGAACAGGGCTGGTAAGGAAGCATGCGACTTCACCCAAGAACGCTCCGTGAGTTCCTGGGGTCAACCAGAACACAACGGCAAGAGGCTGCTGTCTCTCCACTAACCTTTTCTCTAAGGATTGCGTTTTTCCCTGTTTTCTCCTCAGCGTCACCTGTCTGGGACCAGAGCTACCGCTTTACCCATCACAGCTGGGAACTGCTGCACAGTGGCTGAGAGAGTTTAAACAGGACAAGTGTTGCAGGAGAAGGCAGAGCTCCTCACTAGAACCAAGTAGAATTGAAAGTCCAGGGAAACCTCAGGATGAAAAAACCCCTCTCCAGGTCTGACACGAAGGAAGCAGGTATCACATGAAACAAGGTAGGTGCTGCAGTTCAAAGGTAAACTGAATTACCTAATTCAGTTAAAAACATGAAAACAGACTGACCAAGAAATCTAAATGACTTCATATCCCCACTCCCTACTTGGCTTTACGTCTGCTGCAGGCATGTAAGATATGCAGGAGTGAATGCAGCCTGTAGAAGACAAAAAAGGCAAATTCTGCCAGCTGATCTATTGAGAAAGTATTTACTGCAGGTGGGAACAGGGCCATGTGGCCACCTGAGCTGGTGGTGGTGTCAGCAACCAGTACGGCCACCAGCAATTCCCCAGAAAAAAACTGTTCCGAGTCCAATTGACTCTGCATCCCCTCTCCCACCGAACTCACACGGCAGTTCTCACCTTTTTTCCTTCTCTCCGAGCCCACCACAACCCCAGGGCTAGCTTTCTGCAAGCCTCCTCTCATGTTCACAGTGTCCACTGTAAGGGCAACTACCCTTTTGTCAGTATATGAAGGACTAATGAGATTTCTTACCAGCCAGACTAAGCTCGGACAGCTCTTCAGGTGTACATGACAAGAGTCATCCACTGGAAAAAGAAGAAAAGCTGCATTTAGGTAGTGACACTACACAGTCTTCAGACACGGGTCTCAGTACCTGCAGGCTGTGACCATGGTTGTTTTGTCCTGCACAGGACAATCTGGGGAGGCTGGAACCGCCTTTCTCCCTTATTATAATTCTTATTATAATTCAGACCCACAAACGCTTTCCAGATGTTGCATTCCATGCTCAGTTCCTGCAGCAGCCGCAGCAGAAGCCGTTGCTGAGAAAGGACGGCGCCTGCGTGATTGCAAGTGGAAGAGCTAACAGGCGCTAGGGAATGTGCTTATCCTATGGACCATCGCATGAAACGGGTTCAGGGCCCCGCTTGGAAACTCTGCTCAGTTCTTGGTGCAACAAAGATGTAAAGAACTGTGAGCCACCGAACTAGCACTAAACTCAACACAGAGTACGCAGGAGCCAGCAAGATTGTAAAAGTCTTTTTAAACCCTGTCTTGTCAAATAACAGTCCCCAGACTGATAAACTGCAGCACTTGGGCATATCCCTGTGGAGCACAGCAGGATTTTCGCTTCAGACCAGCTGATAAGGAGCCTGATGTATCCCCGTTTGGCCAGCTCTCCTTCAGGCTGTGCTTTTAAGACAAACAGCAGCAGCAAGCACGTGTCTGCTTTCTTTTCTTAAAACAAACATGTTTTGTGATTAAGAATTAACAGATGAGGCAGTACGAAACGAGGGCAGGGAATTCTTCTTGTCACATCCTCAGAGTCACTTTAAGCAACGTTTCCAGCAATGACAGGCTGGCGGCAGCACAGGAGGGTGCTGTGCTCTGGGTGTGATGGCCCCACTGAGCTGTGCTCACCCCAGCCAGGCTGCGTGGCCAGGGCCAGGGAACCACAGGACAATTCCTCCCACGGCCCATCGAGTACATCACACATCATCCTTACATTCACCCTTCTCCTAACAAACTCAGACAACAGAAAGAAGCATCCTCACCTCCACAGCTGTCATTGAAATTCGCGATCCGCCTTCTGCTAAGTTTTGAAATGCATCTGTGGGTAGAACAGAGAATAAGGTATTTCGTGAGCAGGATGCAGGAACGCAAGGCAGCCGTGAGGCTGTGGCAGCTGAGGAGCAGAGCTGCAGCCCCTGCACTGGGACGCTCTGCCTGGCTCAGGTGTCCACACACATCGTCCTGCCCAGCCACAGGGAGCGCTCAACGTGGCTGCTTTTATCTGCTCCCGTAATTTGTTTCAACAGCTGCTCCTGCCTGCAGACTGACAGGAGGACAGGGAGCTAATGAAACATCTTCCCCCAGGGAAACTTCCCGCTGGTCCTTCTCCGATCACAGCATGCCCCAGAGTGAGCGCTTCTCTGGAAGTCATTAGTATGCCTTGCAAGCTTTCTCGGGGGAATATAAATTTGGTGTAGGAGAATGGCACAGAACAAGCAAAGCCCCGGGTTGTGTCCATCCCTTGATGAGGCTGCATTTGTGGGGCTGGGTTTGTGCCCAGCAGCCTTCCTAGGAACAAACAGCAGCTTTGACGTTCCCTCCTCTGGGCAGAGGTAAGTGCCCTTTTCTGCTTCATTAACTCCAGTTAAATAGAGTTTGCAAAGAAGCTGCTGCTTTTAGCTTGGCTCTCATCTCTGGCTATCCTGAAAGGATAAGTAATGATTTAATAGAAGAGATTTTATCTCCCCTACTCCACTCACATCATCATAAAGGCGGACTGCCTTTTATTCCCGCTTGTCACCCTTATCCTCTCCTGTAAAATTCTTATTCACAATGATTTGAAACGTTTGAGAAGCGTATTCCACATTAAACCCTCTGTAAGGCGATAACTCAAAGACTCAAGAGCATTTCAAGGTACTCATTATAGACAGCAATGAAGAGTTTTAGAGATTCTTTTCCGCACAGACGTAATGGAGCTGTCTTTACACCAGCACTAGAAATGTAAGATGATCTTTTTTAAGATTTAAAAAAATGCCAAAGTACAAATGTAGGCATAAGAATTTTCATCATGATATGTATAATCACAAAACATAGGTGTTTATAAAAGTTGTCTGGTTTTCAATGAAAGCATTCAAATCAGGACACAATCTTGACTTCCTGAGCTGCTTCTCCTTTATTCCCTTGGAATGAGATTTTAGGCAGTGCCATCCAGGTGGATCTGCTGGCTTCTACTGGCCCACAAAACACCAGTGGCAAAAAATGAACATTCATTTCCATACGCTATCAAAACCCTGCTCATTCCAATGATGAACTAAACTGCTGTTCACGCACACAAGTCACAGTTGCTGGGTTTGTTTACCTACCAATATTTCTAGTCAAAATGCTAAAAAATAGTATCAAAAACTATGTTTTTGTAAAACAGAATTCTATTTACTTTTATGCAAAGGCTTATTTACAGACACTCCCTCCTTGTGGCTGCCAGATAACATCTGGACACTACACAGGGCATGGGTTTGTTTTTTCTGCTGAGAAGGATCTCAGACCTTCTCCTTACACAAAGGACTTTGCTGAAGTTGGTGGGAACATCTCTCCATTAACAAAAACAACAAACACTTTCTTTGCTGTGGTTCAGACTTCTCCAAATATTAACCAAAAGAGAAGGCATTCCACTTGAGTTGAGCTGCCCCTTTCCTCTCCGCTGGCCGCAATCACGTGCAGCCTCCCCTCTGGTACTGGCTGTGCTCCACACTGTCCCCAGGGAAGCTCTGCTGCAGATCAGGATGCTCAGGCTTTTGTGGAAGGACACCAGTGCAAAGACACACCTTGTTTTCAGAAAATGAGTCTGAGCACACAGGCGCTCTAAGGACAAACCTGCAGAGCCTGAATTAAGGCAGCAAGGACTGTCAACTGAAGAAGTTCTGAATATCCATTGCCATCGCTCCCCGGCAGGGAAAAATACAGAGCAGCGTGGTGCTGCTGTGGCCCTCGGACACTCACGAACTCTGACGGAAAATGGGGGCTGACTTTCCTTGCAGCTCCTGTCAGGGAAGGCATCGCTGTATTCCCAGCTGTAGCTTCCTCCCAGCACTGAACTGCTGTTTACCTGCTGGTTGCTCCGAACAGGCTGCCCCGAGGAATGCCTGGACCACACTTGCACTGTGGACAGGCTTGTTCTTTCCAAGCTAGAAGCGTTTTATCACATCCAGTGGGGTGTGCCTTGTCTCCTGCCACTGCCCTCAGTCCGGCTTTGCAGAGTCCCCTAGAAAGTACACGGCTGCTACCCCCCTGCTTCACCCTGGCCCCAAGACTCACGGGTCACGGTCTCAAGGCGCAGCATGCAGCAGATGAAGTCCGAGAAGCCGATTCTCCCAGCACCATCGCCGTAGCGCAGGGCCATCAGGCGCACAAGCTGATCATTGGCAACCAGACCTGCAAAGGGAAGCGGAGCGAGAGCACTGGGGATGCACAGGGGGAGGATGGACCAGCTCTGCAGGCTTTGGGCACCCTGCAAAGAACCCAGACTCCCCCTCACCTCCACCCTGCCGTGCTGGGTCTGCTCCACATCCCTGGGTGGAGCTCACCTTGCCCGGGTTTGTGCATAAGCCTTAGGCAGAGCAAGGGAAAATGCAAATCTGTTTGTTGAACTGCTCGAATTGTGGCTGAGGCCAACAAGCAGGAAACATAGAGCTAACTAATCTTCTGTGATCTTGGTTTGCCTTTTTAGCTTTTATTTTCCATAAGAAAGGGTGCTTTCTTGCGCTCGTAACTGTTAAAGTCTGAGTGAAGCATTTATTCTACAACACCACTGCAGTTTCTGCTGAAGAGGGAGACACCGCACGCCCACACTGTTATGCAGTTCAGCATGCCTGGGATTCTTAATTTTTACATTTTCTCTTCCATTAGAAAATGGTGAAGGGTGCACTTCTTTTTTATGAGCTGATTATTCAGTATTTGTGTCACAGTCTGTTTGGATGGAAATTGGTATTCAATTGAATGAACAAAAATTGCCTTTTTGAACGGTTCTTTTATTAGTTAAATAAAACTACCCTAAGTGCGCTGGCTACATAAGATAAATGATTTAAGTATATTTTGAACTAAAAGCCAATTTGCTAAACAAAAGAGATTTTTTTTCTGCAGCAAGCTGGACAGATAGCTTGGGTTTAATGATTCTCCATGACTTCAGAGAAGTCTCATTTTCTCACTCCCAGCTTTTAGTGGCTCAGCTGGAAGAATCAGATCTTTCTTGCCTTTTCAACCAGCTCCTAACTTTCCTAATTTAAATTAACTCATCATGGAGCCAAATGAGTTGAATAAGCAGAAAAGAAGGAAACGATTTCCATACACCTGTGCAGGGGAGAAAGCCTGTGGAAGGGGGTTAGGATGTCAGCAAACTCTGGGTGCAAAAGCTGTGTTGGAGAAGGTCTCCAGCAGGAAGCAGGGATATACAATTTTGAGTATATAAATAGTGGAAATACAGCTGGGTTTAAGATACATTTCAAAATTAAGATAAACCAAACTTTAGGGTTTTTACAGGAGAAAAAATACTTTGAAAAAATCTAATTAATGACATTTCCTCTTTGATTCTGGTTTTAAATGACTGCCAAGAACAACTGTAGCAGTAAGCAATGAATCCTGTCTCACTTAACCTCTCAAAGGCAGTAGGAATTCAATCAAGCTCTCTGGAGAGCAGATTCCAGCAAGCACTGCAGTGCTGCTTATGAGATGCTATAACTGTGCCTCACACCAGTAAAACACTGACAGTTTGGCCTGGCCAGTGCAGGATATCCCTGCTCTGAAATCTTCTCACCTGCAATGCCTCTGTTAACCTCACCAACAGGATCAACGTTCAGTGCTCTCTGTTCCCAAGATGTTTCAGTATGGGCTGCTGTTATTTGTAAGGTTACTCCCACACCTCTTGTCTGCTGGACTCCTCACTCTAGTGTCAGTCAAGCTTCATAACACAGACTTTATGTTTCCCTATTTTTTTTTTAATTATCATGATGCATTTAATATTGAGAGTGAGGAGTCTGCACAGTCCCCAGGCCAACGCTCCCCATGGCAGGGCAGCACTGCTTAAAACCCAGGACAGGGGTCATCCTAACACAAAGCCAGACTCAAACACAGCTGCCTGGCTTAGAAGGCAGCAAGAATGAACTTATAATTTTCTTTTTTCCCCCACTCAGAACTGCTTATGGCCTAATGTGTATTGATTTTGCCATTTAATAGTGCCTTTTTATCCCTTCAAACAGCTGCACGGCTTTGGCTGCCAGGACTCCTCAATGTACGACTTTCCTCCCAGTTTTACCCTTTAGCACCTCTCTTACAGAACGGACCTGACAGCTTCCCATTTGGCATCTGGCACACCAAGCGCTGCGCTCCTCAGGCAGAAGCTAATTCCACCCTCCTCCCAGCGACAAAATCCTGCGTGTACATGCCCCACGCTGATGGCTTCACAGACAGCACTTCTGTACCTGGCTCCCCCTGGGGAGACCACACGAAGCTCCAGGCAGCTGAACAGGAGCATCTCTACTGTCCAATTGCTGTCTCAGAGCTGTATTTCATGCACGGAGCCTCTGGGGAGTTGATCCAGCCGAAACACCCTGCTCACACGAGGGTCTCCCTGTGCAGCACACTGAGTTCCAAGCAAACTCGATGAACACCCATCACCGTGGCGTTCCCTTACAGACCCAGTCACTGCCCCCAGAGAAACTGCAGGAACTGGGGCAGGTGCGAGCATCGGCCATTCCTCGCTCCTTTTCTCTGCTGGATGTTCTGTCCATGAGCGAGGGGGATTGTGGATAAGCTGCTCTGCCCAGTGCTGCGCTTCTCTGTGTTCCTGCCAGCAGCCCAGCTGCCGCACAAAGGGTTTCTCCCTGAAAGAAGCTTTCTGCCTCAGTGGCCTAAAACAATGCAGACCCTGGAGCAGAGCTGTGATCTAACTGGCACCTCTGTGCAATCCAGGCTGCTTTCTCCCTGAAACTCTTTTTCATCCTTTCCTTCACTGCCCCAGGAACAAGAAAGGGAGCTGCTCAGCACCTATGGACGTACCTGCTGTCTGTATCGCGCTCCTCAGTTCAGACACATCAAGAAAACCAGAATGATTTCTGTCTTCCTTGCTGAAGATACCCTAAATAAAAACAGTGTAGAAGTAGATTTTAAACTCCTATCAGCACTCTCCAAATTTACTGCTACATCTAATTATGTAGGATTTTTTCCCTCTTTAATAGCGGGCTGTGAGGAAGTTCAGGAGATGAGATGGGCAACTATAGTAAGAGATGTGTTTATAGCAGACTCAGACAGTATGTTACAGTGTAAGAAATCCCAGTTCTGGGTGGGCAGAAGACATTTTGCTCACTCTCCCTGGTTTACTTGTGCAGGCAGCAATGGGAATACTCGTACCTCTACTGGCAAAAAAAACATTGTCTATGAGAACTGAAATAAGCCACAAGTCACAGAATCACCAGGTTGGAAGAGACCCACCGGATCATTGAGCCCAACCATTCCCATCAATCATTAAATGATGCCCCTCAGCACCTTGTCCACCCGTCCCTTAAACACCTCCAGGGAGGGTGACTCAACCCCCTCCCTGGGCAGCCTCTGCCAGTGCCCAATGACCCTTTCCGTGAAATATTTTATCCTGATGTCCAGCCTGAACCTCCCCTGGAGGAGCTTGAGGCCATTCCCTCTCATCCTGTCCCCTGTCCCTTGGCAGAAGAGCCCAGCTCCCTCCTCTCCACAACCTCCTTTCAGGGAGTTGTAGAGAGCAATGAGGTCTCCCCTCAGCCTCCTCTTCTCCAGGCTGAACACCCCCAGCTCTCTCAGTCGCTCCTCATCAGGCCTGTTCTCCAGCCCCTTCCCCAGCTTCGTTGCCCTTCTCTGGACTCGCTCCAGAGCCACAACATCCCTCTTGTGGTGAGGGGCCCAGAACTGAACACAGGACTCGAGGTGCGGTCTCACCAGTGCCGAGTACAGAGGGAGAAGAACCTCCCTGGACCTGCTGGCCACGCCGCGTCTGATCCAAGCCAAGATGCCATTGGCCTTCTTGGCCACCTGGGCCACTGCTGGCTCATGTTCAGTCGCTGTCAACCAGCACCCCCAGGTCCTTCTCCTCCTGGCAGTTTCCAGCCAGGCTTCTCCTAGTCTGTACCTCTGCTCAGGGTTGTTGTGCCCCAAGTGCAGGACCCGGCATTTGGCCTTGTTAAACCTCATGCCGTTGGTCTCAGCCCAGCAGTCCAGCCTGTTCAGGTCCTTTTGGAGCCTCCCGACCCTCCAGCAGATCCACACTTCCACCCAGCTTAGTGTCATCTGCAAACTTGCTAAGGGAGCACTTGATGCCTTCATCCATGTCGTTGATAAAGACACTGAACAGGGCTGGACCCAGCACTGAGCCCTGGGGAACCCCACTTGTCACTGGCCTCCAGCTGGATTTAACTCCATTACCCACCACTCTCTGGGCCCCCAATACAACCAGTTTTCCACCCAGGAGAGTGTGTGCCTGTCCAGGCCAGAGGGGACAGTTTCCATAGCAGAATGCTGTGAGAAACTGTGTCAGAGGCTTTACTGAAGTCCTTGTGTCCCAGACTGGCGTGGGGCCATCTCTCCCTGTGCACTGCTGAGCCCTGCAGGACATACTTGAGGTGCTGCCAGGGGAAAAGCACTGTGGCTAGACGGGGACCTGGCACCCCATGTCCCAGGTGGCCTCAGACCATCTCCAGAGGGATGAAACAAAGGAGAGCCCATCCAGCTTCAAGGCCTCGGGAAATCTTCCCATTCTGCAGCAAGACTGGAGGGCGATGGACCTGACACAGACACTGACAGAATTTAGGTGGGACCCTAAATATCAAGTTACCGTCCTCACTGCTTCCAGACCTAATGCTTATTCTGGAGCAGAGACATTTCTCCCAGGTAAACTTTCACTGGATCCTGTACATTTCCACTACAAACTGCAACAATGAGAAAGTGACATTTTTCAGATTATTCTGTTCAAGAACTCATTTGAGCTTAGAAACAAAAAGAGATTTTCATCAAATTCTAAGCCTATTTACCCTTCCTACCTTTTCCTGTGTATTCCTCAATATTCCCTGCTCCAGAAAAGCCTCAGCTGCTTCTTTGGAGCACTTCACACACACCACTGCTTCCTGAGCTCCAGCCTTTGCCTGAGAGGATGGAGCTCTGACCCACTAAGCAAGCAACTGTGCAGTCTTTGCCCGCGGCGCTTTGCTCTCATGGAGCACCTGCACCCCACCGATGCGAAGCCTGAGAGCTCAGCACAGCAGAGAGAGCAGCCCCATGTACCGTGTACTTTGTGAGACTGTGCCAGAGGGTCCCAAACTCCTGCAGGGTGAGTCGTCCATTCGAGTTGAGCTGTGCATTTAGTTAAGAACCGAACAGTTAATGAGAGCGAAACTCGACTGTCTGTGATGCTGAGGATGCTGCCTTCACACAATGGCCCAAGATGTAGTCTCTTAAATTTGTTACTTTGTGCTGAGAAAGCCAAGGGCTTTTCTGCTCTGTTACACTTACAGGTAAATTCACCTTCCTTGGCACATTTTACAGCTGCTCATACCTGTGCTCACGAACAACAAGACATTTCCATTTATGTGGTGCCTTTAAGCATACGGGAACCTGCAGTGATCAGTTCAGCTGAGATTTGGTCACCGAGCACAGAGGCCCCTGTGGGTGAACACGACCCTATGCTCCATGGGCACAAGGCACAGATCCTCCTGGAGGAACGGGAACCGAAGGAGCCAAGAGCTTGAGGAGCCGATCCTGCCATCAGAAGGCATTAGCGGCCTTTGAGCCACACAAATGCCACAGGCAAGAAATTTCCCACTATGAGCTGCAGGAACACAGGGCTGCCAGCAGACATCTCCCAGGGGTGACTAGGGGACTGTTCATGGACCTGCTCCCCTCCCTACACCATCCAGGAGTCCTGACAATGCAGCAACTCAGCTAATGCAGCTGAGATGGCAAAAACTCCCTGAAAGCAAAACTCATCGCCAGTGAGATATAAGCAGAGAAGCACTACTGCTATGAAACCTGAATGAAAAAAGCTGATCCTGTCTTTACAGGGCACGACAGGTCACACTGTACACGGGTCGTATGGAGCCCAGAGAATGAAAAATCCATCTTGAATTAAAGCAGAGCAGTGGCTTTGTCAGTTCTTCACATGTGCCATGCATTCACAGCACTCACTTAGCCCACGAGGGGGTCTGGGAATGGAGGAAAGTCTCTCACTGGTGAGACACAGAAACCTGGGGGAAAAAAAGGACTTCCAGTCCTTCTTTTTCATCCCCTGGCAGTTTGTAAGGGTCTCCAAATGTCTCAATGTTATTTGAAGGCATGGAAGAAAAGAGACAGTGAGCAAGCAAGGGGAGAAAACACACAGGGGAGAATTTATGTCTTCATGAAGAAGCCCTCTTGTTCTACAACAGCCAACAATGCATTTTCAGCATTGTCTTGTTAGCAATAAAAAGACTGCATGATCCAGCTAACTAGGGAAGGCACACTGGAAAGGAAGAACGGCCTGCCAGGCAAGTGCCTGCGACTCGGCAGTGACTGAGCTTTTCCCCCTCACACCAGCTTTGCAGGCAGCCTGCTCCAGCTCCCATCCCAGGCCAGTGTGACTGCAGCCGTGATGGAAAAGCCGACCTACTCCTGAGCTCTGTGTCACCTCCTCACCTTGGGCCCTGCCTGGGACCCTGCACGCAAGGGCAAAGCTCAGCCAAGCCCCAGCCCTGCAGAGGGGAAAATGAGAGCAAGGAGTTAGCTGGTAGCAGGTGGTTGACCCTCACCTCCCAGCAGAGACCGCAGAATCAGGGAATGCGTAGCAAAAGCCCTGCATAGATGCTGGAACATTTATTTACTGAGGACTGTGGATAATATTTACTTGCAGGTTCTCACACTGGGATGCTCAGCTCAGGCATAACTCAAGGCAAGGATGGGCAGCGCCAGGGCAGTTTATTGCTCCTGCTGAAAGGATACATCCATCAGAGCTAAAATGCCTCTGCATGAATCAAAGCTGAATCTTCCTCCCAGGCTGGTCATTTCATCTATAAGGATTGACAAAAGAGAAGGAATCGGCGTGAGCGAGGCGTGTGACAGAGGCACCAGGTCATGTTCAGAGGGCAGAAGAACACCAGCCTAAAGGCTTGTGCAGCTGAACTGCCCCAGATCGAGCTCAGGCTCTGAGACAGCAGCAAGAGCTGCGTGTCAGGTCTGCTAACAGAGTCTGACGTGTCTCAGCCTGCTCCCTTCCCCAGGGACTGCACCCTGTTTGGGCTCATCGGCAGCTACCACACACTCTCTGCCCATCTACCTATCCCGATGGAAACTCTTCCCTCTTGAAATACAGGAAATGGCAGTGGCAAGAAAGGCCATTTATGCTGAATTAGTGAGTTCTAGGAGACTTGCACATGACTGAGTTGACTCAAGCACTCCGTCTGTGCCCCCGTCTCACACCGTTTTCAAGGTGGGCAGGTTAGGAAGGTCGGGCCACGCTGAAAGCCAGCGTGAGGCCTCAGCAGAGGAGCAATGCCAGCCTGGGCTGAGCTGGGTGACAGCGAGGAGAGTGGGAGGCACAGCTCCTCAGGGCACTCACTGCTGCAGCCCAGCCAGAGACTGAATTCCTGCTGGAATTGTTGGGGTATAGAGCAGAAGGGGCGCTCCTGGGGGCTGCAGGGACACCCAGGAGAAGGGCAGCAAGGGGCACGGTACGTCTGCCAGGCAGAAGCCACCCCGCAGCAGAACTGGGAAGGGAAGGTAAAATCTGGCTGTCAAACAGATTCCCAGTTTTGCTGACGGCCATACATTAGAGTCTGTTAGCAGCTGGTCTGGGCTGCATGCCCTCCTTCATGTGAACACTACTTTGACTTAGAAAAAACCAAAGCCAAACTGTTCCAGAGGAACCCCGGTGGAGGCACTCCTCATTCTTTAAGATCCCACAGTGCAGTAAACCACACTGAGGGGGGGTTTAGGACCATTGGGATAGCACTAAATCCTCTGCCTAATTCACATTAGGCTAAGGACAGGGAAGCATCAAAGACATTAGCTGGGCTCTAAAAGCTTTACCTTGCAGGATCACTTCATTAAGCAGTTGTTGCAGCTGCGAGGCATCGATAACTGAGCCCTAGTGCAGAACAAAATGCAAAAGAGAGGCCTGTGAAAAAAAAGCTTTCTGCTGTATCACTTTTACCCCAAACTTCTTTTCTCACACACTTTGGCAATCGGGAAGGACCCCTGCCCATATGAGAGGAGCAGCAGCACCCCTGTGGGAGCACAACGCAGACTTCAGCAGCCCCTAGCTGGGTGTAGCCATAGGGCAGGCACAGCAGAGAGGCTGGGAGCACTGGTGCTGCTGGTGCTCGCTTCCCTCTGAGCCACTCAGCCCACCCATGAACCTGACTCCTGCCCCCGGGCACCCGGCGTGGCAGCCCCTGCTCATTTTCACCTCCACACACTGATAGAAGGATTGACTGTGAGAGACCCATCGTGCAGTGACTGCTGGCAGGGGTTTTTTACCTCTTGACCAAGTTGAGGAGTTCTTTATTACAGATTATTAAACCATTAAAAGCATCTCCTGTGAACACAGAGTCTGGCTCAGAAAGAGCAGGAATCAATTACTCAAACACTGACTGATGTCTGGTCTCAAATGCAGCATGAGATGCGGATGAGAGGGGGAAATGCTCAAGGCATTCTAATTGCTTTCAGTAAATAAACAAGCCAAAACCAAAAAAAAAAAAAAAGGAGTACACACTTAAGCCCATCACCAGAACATCTACCCAAGCTGAGTGTCCCATTTTTCTGGAGGTTGGCAGATCATTCAATACTGGTTTCAGGGTACCCACTTGAGGATGGAACTACATTTCCATAAAACATTTTTTTAAATGGATTTATGTCGACATCATAGATCAGTTTCCTCTTTGCAAGTCCACGTGCGTTTTTTATTTTTCCATCAGTATATTTTAGATAGGATACCTGTGTAGCGTATCTTAGGAAGGCAGCCTTATAGGAGCTGTCCCAGTTCTGCTTTGGTACTTCCTGCATCAAAGACAAAGGACACACATAAATAACTTAGTTACAAGACAGCTGGAGGCACAAATCCACAGATCCAAGCAGCACTTTAGAAAGGACAAGGAATGTGCACTACAGACCTCAGTTTTAACCTCTCAAAATTCAAGTGGACTAGGAGCAAGGAACAGCTATTGAAATGAAGGAAGAAGCATGGTTTCGATGTTATCGCTTAGAACAGGCAGGAAGGAGCTGCACAGGCAGGGCCTGAGGAAGGGAACAGAACACATCCAAGGTGGAGCCCAGCAAGTCAATACATAAGCACAGAGCTACAAAGCCAGACCCTTATTATGGCCCTTGGCTGAAGCAGTGAAGATTCATGCAAATCACACAGATAAAGCAGGAATTGACTTTTCCTTTCTTTTGCACCCTTTCCACCCCAAGGCAGGCTTGGCTGTACCTGAGCAATTGCAAACCAATGGCTAAGAGTTTACTTTCAATCTCACAGTGAGGAGATCCATCAGGCACTAACAGGAGCTATCCTTAACATTATAAAGTTTCCCCAAAAAATCTAAGTCTAAAACCAAATGCTTTCAGCTCTGTGTGAGATAATTCACAGCACCAAAGTCCAAATACTGGAACAAGAGCAAGAAGTGTGGGTCCCATCATTTGTCCAAGTCAAAATATCAGCTAAGATCATCCGATCGGTCTTCTCCAACTTGGTGATTCTATGATTCTATTCTATGACTCTATAATGACAACAGCCAAGTAAACTGACAGGTTTGTCAGTGGAGAGAAGCCACCATTTACACTACTCCTCCAACAGAACTTAACTGCAGCCTGGAAAATGAATCATAAGGGCAGGACCCTGTTTTCTGTTCTTCTGAAGCAGCTTTACACCTCTGGCTTTGAAGGCCTCCGTCAAGTTTGTGCTGCTCTAGCTAACAGCCTCTCAGCAGCAGGATCACACAAGCAGACGGTGAGCCAGCAGCACAGCCAGCAGACACTCCTGCCTCTCCAGAAAGGCACCCCAGGCCAGTCACCTGCTCTCCCAGCAAGGTCACAAGGATCGAACTCTGGGATACATACTGGGTAAAGAAAGGAGAGAAGAGCAGAGTGGTATCCAGTACGTAGAGAAAGAAGGAGAGGAGCCAGCAGAGGTGGCTGCAGAACACTCAGCTCCCAGGAAACAATTCACCACCACCGGTATTGACATTGGTTTTCCCACACTCTTACCATTGGTGGCACTGGGCTGGGCAGGGAGTTTGAGTTCCTAGAAAAGAGTTACAAGAGATAAACTGGGAGAGAAGGGGCCTTATCAGGGTGTTGATTTGCAGATGTGACCAAAGAGAGGCACCAGCAGGAGAACACATTCTGCCCGTGGCCCCACATGATGCTCAGCACCCACCCCTCCCAGCCTGCCCCTGTTCAGCCAAGCCTGCGGCACCAGTCAGGGGTCTCTCTGCACATCCAGGTTTCAGTCCAGCTCTTGGGCTGCTGCCACAGCCAAGACAAGGTAACTTGTCTGACTTGGAGCATGCCAGGACTAACCTTACCTCTGTTGAGACTCTGAAGCGAGTCCAGAGAAGAGCAAAGAAGCTGGTGAAGAGGCTGGAAAACAAGCCTTATGAGGAGTGACTGAGAGAGCTGGGGTTGTTTAGCCTGGAGAAGATGAGGCTGAGAGGAGACCTCATTGCTCTCTACAAATACCTGAGGGGAGGTTGTGGAGAGGAGGGAGCTGGGCTCTCCTCCCAAGTGACAGGGGACAGGACAAGGGGCAATGGCCTCAAGTTCCACCAGGGGAGGTTCAGGCTTGACATCAGGAAAAAATTTTTCATGGAAAGGGCCACTGGGCACTGGCAGAGGCTGCCCAGGGAGGGCGTTGAGTCACCTTCCCTGGAGGTGTCTAAGGGATGGGTGGATGAGGTGCTGAGGGGCATCATTTAATGATTGATGGGAATGGTTGGATTCGATGATCCAGTGGGTCCTTTCTAACCTAGTGATTCTACCACACAGAAGACAGGGCTGCCTTCCTGAGCCACATGAAGCTTTCACCTGCTTTCTCTTTGCCTAGTTTAACAGTCAGGAATAAAAGTAGCATCTGGGCTATTAAAAGGTAACATCTTTTAAATGTCTGCAGCCTGAAATCGGGCCGGGATCCCCACCGCTTCTGAGACTCACTTAGGAGTAACATTCAGAACCTGGGTTTTGCTTTTGGTACATAAATTAGGCAAGGCAGGTCAGATGCTGTTTTTATCGCTTCTGAGCTACTGGATAGGCACGTACTGCAGAGACCCGCAGGAGGGGGATCCTCAAGCTTGGCCCAGCTCAGCAGGGGGTGCAAGGGTCACAGGCTCTTCTGGAGAGACCTGCATTCCAAGGCCGAGCCATCTCGTGCATGACTCACCATGCCAAAGGCTGTCCAACCCAGAGAACACGCTCTCATATTTGAGTTCCATAACTAAGGAGTCGCCTTAGTCAGTTCTGGGCTATTTTTGCCAAAGGCCAAAGCCCAGAAATCAATCTCATTATTAAGAAAATAACGTGAGGTAGGAGCTGCAATCACCTCCTCTATAAGGCTTATGAAGGAGAGACACTGCATAGTTGATGTTTCAAGGTCATTTGGTTAGGCTGAATGCTGGGGCTTGTTCTTTACATAAAGCACAGCCAGGTATTTAAATGAAAATGTGATAATAGCTGCCTCTGAATGAACTAAGATACCATTTTCCCACCAACTTATCTTCAAGGCCTCTCTCACATGTACAGGGAGCCCTGCCAGCCCATCTATGAGGCAGCGGGTGAAAGGATCAAGGCCCTCACTGCTCTTTGCTTCCCCAGGTTCCGCCCTGAGCAGAAAGGGACTTGATCCATCTGGCACCCAGTGGCACAACACAGGAACCACTTATATATAACATATAACATAACCACTGTTAAGAAACACAAGCTATCAGTCCTCCGTTCACCAGAGAGATTTCCCCACAATGAGGGCATATATCTCAATTACTGCTTGCTTGTGCAGCTCATTCTACCCAAGCTGGGACTCTCGCTGCCTACAGACAAGTTATCACCCTGTTCTGCCATGGCCACCCCTACGCATCGCACAGCAGATCCCTCTCCACACGGTGCCTAACACTCCGCTGCGCCTTCCCAACACGCTTCTAGAGTATGTTAAAATCAAATTGCCCCATTAGTTATCTTGACACTAAACTGCTTAATCCTGGCATGTTGTAAGTCTGGGGCCCGTGAGGAGCACTTATCATCTTACTCATTGTAGTCCTGAGTCTTCATGAAAACCCGTAAAAGAAATTCAAATTCTTGGTTCGCAGTGGGAACAATGGCGTAGGTTCCTGGGCTCAAGCTGAAGTAGTTGGTCACATCTCGAGTCACGGAAAAACTTTCTTTCAGAACTCTGGAGTTCTCCTGAAGGAAAAAAATATAGCTGGCTATCTCCACTTCATGTAGGGAACCAAAGTAAATCAGAAGTGCACCCCCAGCAGCCTTACAGTCCCTCAGCTCTCTAAACACACACTGCCTTCCCCTCCCCAGTGGCTGGAAAAGCCCATCCAGGTGACGGACTTTGTTCGAGGACACATCAAAAATGCATAAGGGTGGAAGAACTGAAAGAAACAGAAGGCAAAATGCATACAAGTGGATTTAAAGAGAACTTCAACTAACACAGAGCCGACTGGGGTCCTTGAAGGAACCAAGGATGAACACACTTATTATACTAAAACCTCCCTGAGAACTACCAAGACTTGGAGTGGTCAGAGAGCTCCCTAAGCATCTCACCCAGATGAGAACGCTTCAAAAATCACAAACCAAACCTTCCAGAAAGTGTCATCAGAAAACAGAATAGTCTGATCTTTCTTCTCTTATTCCAGTATTTTTGCTGAGATGAAACAAATATAATGTGACAGCTATTACTGTGATGACATGTAAAGATAGCATAATAAAAACCCCTTACTAAACACATTCCCCAAAATACAGCAGCGTGTATAAATTCCATTTAGAATGGTTATACAGCGTGGCAGAGTTATTTATGAGCCATGCCTTTGGGAGAAAATAACATAAAACTGCTATTTTGGGAGAAAAAAGATGACTACTGTTACAGACAGCTGGGAGCTACGCAGACTGCTGAGTGCTTTGGGCCGGGTCTGGAGCAGATGGAAGTGGGCAGTGCCACAAAGAAACAAATGGTGTGATCCTTTTTTCACTTTTGGGTCTCATTCCACATTCCTTCTGGTAAAAAGTAGAAGCAGACTGATATCTCAATGGAGTCCAAACTGGTGTGAGATAAGAATCAGCCTCTGCCACAGAACATTTAAACTTCCCTCACAGCCAAGAATTAGCACTCCACGTCTATATTAATCAAAGACTTCCTAGAACTATCAGATACATCCATTCCAGATGCACTGCATTCCCTCCCATCCTACCACGGGATAATAGCCTTTTTTACTCCACAGCAACTATTTAATGCATCTCAAGACGTACTGAACAACGAACGATGCTGCTAATGAGGAATGGCAATAAAAGCACTTGAGGGAGGCAGAGCGAAGCCATGTGCATCTTAGCGATCTCTCTCTCTCCCTGCATAAAGAAAACTGCCTGTAAATGTTCATGCGAAGCTGCCACCTGGGACTGCCCCCAGGCACTGAGGCTGGGAAACAAACCGAGGGAACAGTGCTGGGCACCTGGGTTTGGCTTATGCTCCTACCCAGGCAGGATGCTGGGCTGGTAAACCAGCTCTCAGGTTAAAGCACTTCAGCTGCATCCCTGGGGGAACATTTTCTGTATAATCTGCTGTGTGGGTTTGTACCAGTATCATTACACCGCTAAAAGCTATGGTGCGACAGAGCAGCACAAGAGCCCCCTTCCCTTCTCTGGCCAGGTGCTCCACAGCAATCCAGTGCCCCTGGCAGTGCCCCTGGCCATGTCCTTCAGCTTGGGCACTGGAGATCATCTGGGATCAGCCTGAGGTGAGCCACAGACTGACAGCCCACAGAGGCCACATTTCACTGAGTGCCATTCAGCCTTGGAAAAGTGCCCAGAGATAGGAAAACTAAATGAAGATACCTGAGCATCAACTGGAGGGGGAGAAAGACACTTTAAATATAAAGCAAGAATAAAGCAAATCTGTCCTCTAGTTTACCTCCTGATTAAATGGCCTCTTTCCGAGGGACTTCAGACCTATGCCATCCCCTCCCAGTGAGGGTCCTGTCTGTCAGAGGTGTAACTACTCCAGGTGGGCACGCGTCGAGCAAGAGCACACAGAGACCTCCATATCTGGTGAGTGTTAGGGGACAGCTGATGAGAATGCTGAAGGAGCGAGTTCCCCATTTACCAGGAAAAGCAGCTGCTTCCAAGCAGCACAGCTGGCCCATGGAATCCTGCAGAGATCCTGTCTGCAGTGGGCAGAGGATCTCCTTGCATAGGAGACAGAGAGTTCCACTTGCTGGAGGGATGTTCTTTTTATTACGTGTTTTATTTCTCAGACACTGTTTTATATGAACTACAAAGCCCATGCTCTGCTTTACAAGGAGCTGTTAGACTTAAGACATCAATTTCTCAAAGTCTGGGACTAGGACAAGCTTCTCCAGGGATCAGTAGGGTGTAAAGTTAGGGTCATACCAATTACTACTTCCTTTTGTTCTTCAGGTTAAGATCAATTCCTTCTCACACCCTCAGCTGACAACAGAACCACTTTAGAACCAGCAATTGGGCTTTCCACAAGCCTGGCAATGCTCTGACAACAACTGTCCTTGAAATGGCAGCTCCTCAACAGTCACCAAGCAAAAAAAACCACAACAGGGAAACTGTAGTGGAGTTCCAGGTATCTGAGGGAATTGCCAGTGCTGGTTAGAACTCCAGTATTGAGCAAAGCCTTCCATGTATTTGGCAAATGGGTTTTCACAGCATTTCTGGGATGGAAAAGGGATGATAGGTAAGACAGGCTCGCTTGGGAAACAAGAGGTCATTCTCTTCCCTCCTAGAGCTGGAGTACAGCTCAAACGCTGTGGTTAGCAATGCCTGCTGTGTGTTGTGTCAGGCCAGCAGGAGTGTCACCAGCACTTCATGGCACAGAGGACATCACCTTGAAATCTCCTGTAACCTGGGGACTCTCTGCACTTCCCAGGGCTGTTTTGGGATGCTGAAAGTTCAACATTTTCTCTTACAACACATGAATAAAGGAATGTAAGCCTGCTTAACTCTACTTGTCCTGTGATGTTCTAAGATAGATGCCATCCAGAAATCTACTCTAATCACCAAATGCTCTCCTTTTAAAGTCCAAAAGGCAATTCAGTCTTTCATTTCCACATATGGGTACAATAAGCTACACAAAAAACAACCGTGACTACAGGATACCTGTTTGTGCTTACCCCAGTGATCAAAAAGCCAATCTTCAGGGGTTTTGCATCCTGCTGATCCTCAGCATGTTTTCGCATGAGTGAAATGACGACATTATAGGTTTTGGAGTCATAATCTGGCACTTTGATGAAATACTGCATGTTCGTGAAAACTGCACCTGCCGAGAGAGTGTTAACAGATTAACAGCAGTGACAGAGATATCCCAGCAGTGGCCTGTTGCGTAAGATCTCACTTACACGGACCCCAAGGAATAGGTAGGTACTGCTTCAGGATCCTTTCAAAACAACAGACCGCTGCAGTCTGTGCATTACCAACAGGAGCTGAGGCATCTGGAATTAAACTAATTGTGCATTAACCATTCTAGAAACCTCTGGCAAAGTCATAAAAGCCGGGTAGATTTCTCCCCCTACCCTTTACATTCTGCTTCACCTATTTGGCACACTCCCCTGGGGGACAGAAACGCAGCGATTCTTCATCAGCTGCTTGACGCAGTGGCTGAGCTGGAAAGGACTGCAGCTTGGAGAAAATGAACACATAAAAGAAAAAGATGAAATGGTGCAAAGCAATCCTCCCCTTCTTCTCTGTTAGTGTTTGTGATGGACAAGACTGACTGGTGAGAACCAGAGAGAAAAGTCTTCTTCTTGGCCAAGGTTTTGTTTAGCAGGAAGGATTCCTGAAAAGAAAGCAGTAAAATGCCCAGACTGGGGAAAAAAAAGGCTGAGGTGGCGGCACTCGCTTATACTAGGCTAGACTTCAAGCCACGTAGCTTTATTGGGTTGCCTTGAAAGCTGCAGTTTAGCCCAAGGTCATGCTTGTAAGGGAATTTTTCTAGAGGGCTGGTGGGAAACAGCTCCAAGGAAGACGGCTTTGCCCTCATGCTCTCAGTTCAGCTCCACACCTCCTCACTCAGTCCCAGTGCCTGTGAGGTGCAGCAGCACAGACATTGCTCTCCCACCACCCCTTGAGATGTGAAGGTTAAGGGGGAGGAGGCTGACACTTGTAAACCAAAACCTCTGTGCTGCTAAGTCAGGAGTCAGCACTGCAGAAAAAAGAAACCCCTTCACTGACCATATGACCATAGATTAAAAACACAAAGCCCAAACAGTGATACAGCTGTAAAAAAAAAAAAAAAAAAGAGATAAGATAAAAAAATTAACAAACACTACTAATAATCAGAGATTGCACTGCCAGAAGAGTCCTTGCACAGGTAGTAAAACCAATGATCTTGTCTGCTCAAAGGCCTTTCCATCTTCCAAAACAGAGCTTTACAGCTTTTGTTCCATATCCATTTAACATCAGAGTATTTCCCACTCTGTAAAAGCATCTACGTATTTGCCAGACCAGGCTTTCTGATGAGCTCTCCAATAACACCTACGGCAACTGGCTGCAAGGAGACAGACTAGCACGTTTGGTTTAAGGAGTTCAGGTTTTCTAAATCACAAGTCTCCCATTTGAACCCAGCAACCAGCGCTGATGCTTTGTTTCTGCCTCGTTAGCTGATAGGTGTGAAAATGGGAAAGGGCAGGCAGTAACAACTGACAATTAGTGTTCCTGCCATTCGGAGCTCAGAGTGAATGTTTGATAGTGAGGACCAGTGGAGAGAAGAGGACAGGGTGACGGCAGTGAGCATTGATTACCTGAGGAGTAGTTGTTCCTGCCTGTGACGCGCACTGGACTACACAGGCTGACGTGCCTCTCCACAGACCATGTGGCACAGTGCTGATCTCCAAAGTTCAGAAACACTGGGGTGCTGTTACATACGTACAGCCAGGAAAAATGTTCTAGGAAGTTTTCACAGGACATCCTGCAAAGGAAGAAGAAACCTCACCCTTCAGGCTGTGATACCGGTCAGGGGGGTGGAAACGAATGATCTTTAAGGTCCCCTCCAACCCAAACCATTCCACAATATTATGTCTTTTAGAGGGGATTTGAGGGCACTACAGGCTGTAGCTGAGCTGGCTGACATCTTGCAGAGGAGGTCAGAGCTTGTTCAGTAGCACTTAGCTGTGCCATCTCCAGTGTATCTCTGCTACCGCACCTTGCTTTGTCCCTCCACAGCATCCTGCCATATACTCATGCTTTGCTCAACCCCACCGTGTTTCTCAGACCAGCCTGCTGCTCACCTGTGGTCCTCAGAGCCCTCTAATGCAAGAGTGCACTTTCTGAACAAAACCAGCTTTTCTAAAGAATGACTCACATATAGTGACATTGGATCTGAGGGTAATCACAGGGAGTGAAAAAACACAAGCACCTGTGCAGCAGCCAAGTGCACAAGCTCTATGCGGGGTCTCCTTCGAGCACCAGTTGGTCCATGGTTTGAGCCAGGCACTTTGTGGGGAAGGGCAGTGTGACAAAATGTCTGGATCTTGGGGAGCCGGGTTGTTACCTCTCTCCTTTCTCATTTTTTTCACCAGCCTGTTACTTAATCTTGGCCAGTTCCATTTCTCCAGGTTTTGTTTTCTTTGAAACCATCGTGTCGGGACAATGTCCAATTTGCTTAAGCCTTAAGCCATCGCTAAGAGTAGAGAACTGCCTAACTGACTGTTTTTCTTCACAATAAACATGAACAGAAAACCTGGTAGATGGAAGGATTTATAGGGACATACCAGAATTCTCCATCATCCTTATTCCTGAGGAGGGTTTCTCTGTATTTAGGCTCAACATGGTCCCACTGAGAAGAGCTGCAAAGAGGAACAAATTAACAAGCAGATGCGAGGCACAATTTTCCATCTTTCTGTCCAGCCCATTCCCCTAAGCAGCCTGTCAAGTCATGAGGGATCAGGAGACGTGAGTGAATCTCCACGTTGGGAACAGGGCTGAGCTCAACACCCTCACAGCCAGGGCCAGCAAACAGCCCTGCGCCCTTGCCTGTCCGAGCTGCCCACTCTGACACGGGGACTCCGGCCTCTCCTCCGAGCCCCACACCGGGGGGGCAGTGATGCACGGAGGCTTTGCACCCTGGAGCGCTGACATTAACATCGATGTGTGGAAGGTGTATTAGCCAGTCAAATGTGTTGCTTCCAAGCAGCATGTTTATAATTAAGCAATAACTGTAATTTCTGCTGAGTGTAAGATAAATAAACACAGCACGAATCAACAATTTATTGATTTATGCAGCTTACCTGCGAACGCACTCCACTGACATTTCAATCATGGTTAGGATTACAGTGCAACCTTCCAAAACGTGGGAGAAGGCTGGCTGAGCAGACAGATATTATCCCAACCTTAAACATGTCTGCACCACCCACCAAGCCATCCAGACGCAACACCCTAGCCTGGCTTTTCTCAGCAGAGAAATTATGAATGTTCCTAGCAACAGGGAGAGGTGGGATGCTATTAAATCATGGAACAGTGACACTCAAATGTCTCTCTCTAGTCAGGAAAACGCTGATGCAATTCCACCAGGAAAATTAACATCTACTTATTTAGAAAAACACGGTTGCAGTCCTCCTCTGCATCATTCCTGTCCTCGGAAAAGAGAAGTCAGCTTATACACACAGCAGCAAAGAGGTCCCTGCACCATCAAAGCTGCAAGTAGGATCCAGAAGAGCAGTTCAAGCCATACAGCAACACTTTGCCTTTGCCATAACCAAGGACCCTTTTGGTCTCTTTGTGTTCCATACTGCATAAAACCACTGCCCCACTCTCAGGGACTCAGCTAACCATCCTCTTCCCAGGTTCAGACCCATGGAGAGGAAGAAGGAGCAGGAATAGCTGTAGGAGAATTCAACAGAAGAAGCCAGACAGTATCTGGGGGCATGGCCAGAGCTTATTCCACATAATAATTCTCCCATCCATGACTTACCTGGAATTATCCACTAGAACAGACAAAAAAAGATAGACCTGGTGAGGACCACATATAAACCCAATGCTGAACTCAGTTTCCTTGGACTGGATTTCTGTGGGCAGCTGCTTTGCAAATGGAAATAACTCTTATAATTCATTGATTTAGAAATGTCTGCTTCATTATAATGGGTGCAAGGCAGAGATCCTTTATAATAAGTCCATGAAAGAGTGGTTCTTATAGCTTTAAAACCATACCCATCACTCCAGGGCCCCTTCCACTCCCCATGGCCCCATGGATTCCAGATCCTGATTATGTGTTTCCAGCCATTCTTGTAGCGTATCTGTAAAGAGGAAAGAAAAATAAACCAGAACACTCAGTCACCACTTCTCACAATTGTGATATTTAGTGAGGAGACAGGTAATAAAATGGATCTCCTTCTGCACCTCAGAGGCTTGGTTTGCCTTCTGATCTCACTTGACTGCAGCTAAAACCCAGTGTCTTTTGCTGGTTTGTAAAGGGATGATGTGTGGGAGGAAGTTGCACCCATCGCGCTTTCCTGAGGACAGTGAATAGCAGACAATGAGGAAAGCAGCAGCATTCCTGCCACATCAAGTGACTTCAATAGCCTCAGGAAAGTCCAGTGCCTAATCCTGCACATCTGTGAGTCAGAAAGGCACAAGCTTTGGGGAAACAGGCCACCAGACTGCCTCTAGTGAAAGTCAGCACAGAGGGATGATGACAAACAGAATCTCTGTGCTATACCTGCAGAACCGTGGTTCCCAACAGCTAGAGCTCCTCCGAGACCCTGGCCAGCCGCAAATAATTCCCCACAGGACACCCTCTGGATGCCTCAACACTCCCACAAGGGACGCCAAGGCTGCTCCTCCTCTCTGCACACACCATGAGCACAAGGAGCCAGAACAGCCTGCTTCCTCAACAACAGGATCCTTCCACCCCTTCTTGAGGACAGCCATCCGGGACCTTCTCTGGTGCTTGGCAACACCCATTATCCCATTTCAGAGCCTCTTGGCCACAAGCAAGAGTCCTCCAAGAAGCAGCACACCAACTGTGACAATGGCACCAAGCATGCCGTGGCCTAAGGGGCTGTGAGCCAAAGACAGATGAGAGATGGGAGACTACTAAAGAGAGGGGGACAAAACAGCTCATGGAGAATAACATCCTCTTTCCAAAGTACTTTAAGTTCCCAGATTAAAATGTGTTGTAGTTATTTGGCTTGACAGTGTATCCATTGCTGGTTTCCAGCTTGGCCCTGCTCGCTGTTAACGCTCCCTGTGTGCACAACAGCTTACTGCGGTAAGCCACACTCTGACTTAGGGTGGGAAAGAAATCCTTCTTCTTTTGATCTGTGTGATACATTTGTCACGGTTTCAGCTCAGCAATACTAGTATCTAGCCAGGAGATGATCTGCATGACTAGAGCAACTTTAAAAGATGGAGAAATGCTGTTCTTGGACTAGTAAGTCATTTACTTTTCACACAGTGATTTCTGCCAGCTGATGACTGAGCTGAACAAATGTGGATTCGCATTGTATGACAAATCCCAGAACTGCAGCTAATTAAAATTACTCTGAATGGAGAGCAATGTGACTGCCCTTTAGTGGATTACCAATACAAGATCACCAGGCAGGAACAAGTCCTTGACCTCACCTTCACAGCTCCTGTAATAGTGTAGGCATGACCCTGTACAATCCCATTCCTCAGCTCTATGTTCCTCTTCAGCTGCAGAAGGGAGAAAGCACAGCTTTTAGCTCTCTGCCACACTGCCAAGATACAGCCATCAACGCCCAGAACTAGCATTTGGTAGAGCAGAAAGAGAGACTTGTTTTGCCTACAGCAGCATCTCAGATATGATGACCCCAGAGGAGCATGACTTTTGCTCCTACTCCAGCTATAAGTAGTCCAGTAAATTTGACAAGACTACAGGTCTTCAGATATTTGCAAGTTCTTCAGTCATCCAGTGCTGCAACAAACACAGACCGACGCAGAGTGTGTCACTGGGAAGATCAGAGCCCCAGAATCTCGCTGCCACACACAGCCCTGCAACAGCTGCTGGAGCTGTGGGGAACAGGCACTACAGGAGCAAAGCCCCACGCTTTGCAGTCCTCCCTGATATGCTGTAAAGGAAGCATTGGTAGCTTTCTAGCAAGACACTTGCTGTGTATCACAAAGCCATAAGCAACTTCCCAGCATTAATATCAGTAGCCTACAAATAACACTACAGTAACAGCACCCTCTCACAGGACAGAGGGGCATTTTGGCCTTACTAGAAATGATCACAGAGCTATGAGACCAAAACTGGCCCCTCTGTAAGAGGATACCACTGGAATTAGCCAGGAAAGAAGCCACAGAGCACCCTCTGATAGACTAATCCATCTACATCTACCCAAAAGCCTTTACATTACTTACTGCATAATCTTATATACTTTCTGTTGCCAAGGTCTCTCCAGGCATCCGTACACCGTAACTATGATGTTACACAGAGCAGTTACGTACTTCCTTTTTCATAGAATGGTTTAAGCAGGAAGGGACCTTAAAGCCCATCCACTTCCACCCCCTTCCATGGGCAGGGACACCTCCCACTGGATCGGGTTGATCCAAGCTCCATCCAACCTGGCCTTGAACGCCTCCATGGATGGAGCAGCCACCCCTGCTCTGGGTAACCTGGGACCGGGCCTCGCCAACCTCATTGTGAAGACTTTATTCCTAATGCCTAATCTAAATCTTCCCCCTCATCCTATCATGACAGGCCCTTGTAAAAAGTCTCTCCCTGGCTTTCCTGGAGCCCCTTTCCATACTGGAAGCTGCTCTAATGTCTCTCCACAGCCTTCTCCTCTCCAAGCTGAACAACCCCAAGTCTCTCAGCCTATCCCCACAGCAGAGGGGCTCCATCCCTCTGATCATCCTCACAGCCCTCCTCTGGACCTATTCCAACAGTTCCATATCCTTCTCATGCTGGGTATTCCAGAACCAGACACAGCACTCACTCAAAGAGCAACCTTTCTGCAGAGATGGCAACCAAGAAAAGCAAGCATCTTGCCTGCAACTCACCTGGCTGGAGGTGCTACACCCCATCAGGCACTGGGATCTGTCAGCAGCTTTCAGTATCTCCTCCAGATCAGGAGGGGGATCCTTCAATGGAAACTGCACTTGGACTCCACCTGTGAAGTCAACTAAGGCATCCGAAAGGCAGCCTCCATGCAAGTTCCGGTAGGAGCCCCGTAACCTGGTGGGAGAGATGTCAGTTAGTCATTGCACCATGTTTAAATAAACGACATATCGAAACGGTTCCCAAAATGCAGCGGGCCTGTGGCGTGTAGACACCGTGGCCGGGTAATGAAAGGAGATGGGACTGACAAACGTGTCCAGACACAGCACACGCCCTGTGGAATGAATGAGAAAAGAGCAACTTTCACCTGTGTATTCACTCACACCTGAGACAGCTGCCAAGTCATTTACAGACAGTGAACATCATAAGGTGCAAACATTCTAGGGAGAGGACCTCCATCCCACCCCGAAGCATCCAGCTTTCCTCTGCTGAAGTGGAAGGGAGCCAAGGGTGACAGGTTCAAATGGATGTTTCAGATCAAATGGAGCTGAACTGCTAGTTTCTACTTGTATTTTATCATGGCTCTTCAGGAAAATCCCTTTTGGAAATAGGAAGAAGAGAGAGGTGGAGGTGTTTGCCCATGCTCCCAAGGCAAGACAGAAAGAAGTTTTCAGCACCATTCTAAATTCTCCCTGCTAGAGTGCAATAATAGGATAATAATTTAATATTGCCAACACAGTCCTCCTTGTTTTCATCATGTGCTTTTTATGAGACAGCAAATAACCCAGAACATGCTGTATTTAGTGCAGGTAGAGCATGCTGTTAAACCCCATCACACACACTGTATTTAACGAATGTAATCAAATGAAGTCTCCTGGCTAATTATGTTTTGAAGGGTTGTCCTTGTCCTACATTGATGAAAAGAATTTGTCATGGGCACCGGGGAAAAAACCTTCTCAAATGGGAATCTCGTAAACAGTATCGATTGCAACTTCAATTTAATAGAGGTTTGGTTTGCTTTGTAATTAAAATCCTATGCAGTAAATTGATACTGAATCCTGAGTCAACCTTCCTGAGAAATCTCAGGCAAAAGGTACCATATTCCTGAGTCACTCACATGCTGCTTTAGCATTAGATTATTCCTGACTAAATCTGCCAGAATAATTAATGCTTTTCCTCAGCTCCTCTTTACAGCATTGCGAACGTGACACCAGCTCGATGTAGAGCACGCGTACCAAGTTCCAGCCCCATTCATGCTGCCCCAGCACTGTGATTTCTCTTCAATGCTGGGCAGTGTTACAGATGCTAAGGTAGCACGCTCTGATCCCTCCACTCCTCAGAGGATTTTTTTTTAATTTTTATCTCTTTATTAATCATTATTAACCTTGCAATATTCTGGGGACACTGGCCAAGAGTCAGAGCTTGCTGCCTGCAGGGAGAGGCGACCAGAGCCATGGGAGTGCATGTGTTATGCCTGGGGGTGTTCTTCAGTTGTGCTTCCTCTCACTGCCTGCTTGATCTCTGATCAGTGACTCCAAACAGAAGTAACCCCTGCTCAGAGTCTGTGGCTTTAAACAGGGAAAATACAGAAAGGAAAATAGAGGCAAAGAAGTTTGAAGTAAGGAGGAGATGCCCAGTTCTTTTTGTGTCACCAGACGCTGCCCTGTTCATTTTAATTCTCAGGCACCCAGATCCCAAACTTAAACTGGGCACCTTTGGGTCCTCAGCCTGAGCTCAGCATCTCCAGGTTGTGTTGGTTCTGTGTCTGGATTTGGCCATGGCTCCTTACATGAGCACAGCACAGCTGACACTGCTGTTAGACCAAACTCCTCCCTGCCTGCTTTGCATACAGCAGCGGTTAAACCACTCACAGAAAGCACTCAGCACAGGATGGAATAACACACCAGGAATATTTACTTGGCATATGCTTTTTCCAGCAAGGATGGCCAGAACTCATTTGATGTTCGAGGGTGTACAGACAGGTATCTTCCATTCAGGAATGGCAGCCGGTCATCGATCACTACATCCACCCAGTCTCCGTACTGCCAGAACTGGAAAGGAAAAACCCAAAAGAGGAGAGAAAAGAATGAGCCTCTTTTAAGAGTTAATATTCATGCCAAGCAACAGCTTCCTGAAATAGCACAGGAATTAATCGAAAGCCTGGATATGTGCAAGTTCCCTCCCAGACTGCTTCAGGCTAATGGTCCACATGGTCAAACAAGCTACTGAGTGGCTGGATGTCCCTGCGTCAGGTGAAGTCACTTGGAAATATAAATAGTCCTGCGGTCAGGGGGAGGAAGGATTCAACATGGGAAATATGCTAATATTATTTGGCAACAGCAAGCATTCAAGATGATAAAGAACAATCACGCAGATGGTTCAGTGAGCCTCACTCTTCAGCTGCACTTGGATTTTCCCTGGCAGCACAGCTCTTGGCCTGAGACCCAAGATCCAGTCTCTACCTTTTCTTTCCTCTGTGTTTCAGTTAAGAAAGACCGTGGTTCTATCATGGACAGAGACAGCATAGTGACTAAAGACTTCTTTGAGGCACTATCCTTGTCCTTGATAGATGAGGAGGACTCAAGCAGTCTCTCCAGCATGTGGACAGAGCAGGTGTTTCTCCAGCTGATCCAGCTGATGAAGCCTTTCAAGGGAAAAGACAGGGAACGAGATCTGTGGGGATGAACTAAAGGAGCCATTTCCAGAGTCATTAGCAGATTAATGTAGCTTAGCACAATTCACAATCATAAGAGGCCAAGCTCTCATTTCCAATACTGCTAAGAACTCCAGTGGAAGTGTGCCAGCAATAGATTTAGCCTGGCATGATTTTATTTCAATGGCTTTGGTCAATGAAAAACACCAAAACGAGCTGTTCTGTTAGAAAAGCACAGGACCAGACTTGGCCAGCTGCAAAGCAGCTTACAGCCTGCTGAGCTGAATGCAGGCTTGATCCTCCTTACATTCTGCCTCTCACTTCCTACGGTAGCGGAGGCAGAAGGTGGCAGGGTTGGTCTCTCCAAATCTGAGCTCCAGGAGTGGTGTGAGGCTTCCACATGATTTAGTCAAGATGGGGGTTGTGGAAAAGCCTGGCACCAGCTCTACTCTGCCCAAAAGAGAGACAGGCAAAGGAGAGTCAGAGAGGAGCTGGAGCTGTCCTTTCAGTCACCCCACACACCAGTCCACACCTGTCAGCAGGGCCTTACGTAGAGAAGGTGTGACATCCACCACACCTCCCCATGGTGCTTTATGTGGAAACACCACAGGTAAACAAGGGGCCGGCCACAGGGATAAACCCAGTCCAAACCCACAGAGCGATAATTTTTCAGAAGCCAAGCTCCTTGGCCATCATTGGTAGGGAGCTCACGCTTGGAGGCCTTCTGAACACAGCACTGTATTTTTTTTTCAGCTGGATAAAGAACTGCTTTGACCTGGTTGCCTCAGACTTCCAGATTGTGATCTCATCTGAGCTCACAAGGACAGAAAAAGACACAATGGGAATGAGGAGCCTCATGGAAAGCCCTAGGATTCTCTGGGAGTGCAAGAGCAGCACATGAGAAGCCTAACTCCCCCATAGGCCTTCAGAGAGGGCCAGTGCCTTCATTCTTCTGCTTGAAAGCCTGGCTCCATGACTTTTCTTTATACGCTCAGGATTTAAAGTACTGCAACTGGGAACATGACAGTAAATGCAACAAAGAATCCCTGCTTAGGCAGGCTGCAAAGAGGGAAGTTCTTCATTTCCACATTTGTGGTGAGCCTTTTAAACCGCAACGTTATTTTCCTGGGTTAGAAGAGGAGGAAAAAGAAATGGACAACTGCAAGTGCTGCTGGTTAAAGCGGAATACTGTGTGGTTATTTTCCTTCCTTTTTTTTTCCTTAAATAAAAGACCTTAAAGAAATCTAGCTCTGGAAATGATCAAGGTGAAAATGCCATGCCTTTCACTCCTCTTTTTCTGCACGGTGTTAGAAGGCACCTTTTGGATGTGTCCTGAAACTGACGTCTTAACTATTTATGGCTTTTAAAGATTCCATCAGTTTCTTCCCAAGAAAGTTCCTTCCAGGGACATTAACACTCAGGGAAAATCCTCCATTTGGAGTGCCGTAACCCCCTGTAACCCCTGTGGAATATTCCTGTTTTTTTCCCAGGCTGACCTGCTGCTGCTCCCTGTCCCAGCACATGGCACAAACTGCCTCATAGGTATCTGTATCCGTGGCAGAGATACCAATTCCTGCACAAACACAGGACTAACTGAATTCTTGGTGAAGTTATGCCATTGTAATTATTCCCTAAATAAAAATGTTATCTATACTAACCACAGCTGAATAAGCGCTTCAACACCCTTGACTCTCGCTACCGAACAGCTGGTGTTGTGCTGGAGGATCGGGGCAGCCCTTTGTAATTCCTGAGAGGCAAAGTGCACCAGATCCAAGAGGTGAAAACAAGCTGTAAGAGGCATTTTTGTACAAGCATATGATATGGCTTGTTGCAATTCTTCACTGAACCGAGGACTGGTATCTTAGCCTGTGGATGGCAGTAAAATATCTTTGATGGAATAATTAAAAGGCATTGCCAAGAAGCAGTTCCATCCAGAGCAGCTTTCTCAGGGGTTTATTGCTCATGGAAAGCCAGAAACAGTTGCATTGATTTGCAGATGAGATGACAGGGAAAACATTTTCAAATACTGTGAGGTATTTATACTGCTTAGATTTAAGGATTGCTCCTAACTAATCTTTTCAAAGCTTTCATGAAAGACAATCTAGCCTGGATACTTTCAGTGTGTTCGAAGCAGACTGGTGTCCCCTTGGCTGGTTTATCTTATGCAGTGCACCTCTGCATGCTGCAAATGGGCCAAGACAGACACATTTGACATTCCAGGGAGCGAAGGAACAGCGCAGAATTTAGCCTGCCCACGAGATTATCCTCCTGCTGCTGCTCCATGAGAGCTCCAGGGGATCAGAGAAGTCCTGCTGTTAGGGCTTTTTGCTTGGTGCTGAACTGCACATGACAAAACAGATGTGTGAAAAAAGGGAGGTGATGAATTGCCAAGTGTTTGTAGATCCTCTCTACATCCAATTTAACTTTTGCAGCTAAATGGTACAGCAAATGCTTCTAATCCCACAAGGTATTTGGTTGACTCAGCTACAAGCAAGCACAGCCTGCCAGTTACTATACCAGCCAACCTCCTGAGAGATCCAAAGAATTTGAAGACTTGGTAGAAAGTGAGATTTACTAAAAAGCCTTGCTCTTCTCTCCAAAGCAAATCTCTCTTCAAAATATCAAAAGCTCATCCCTCTGATCTGTCTCCCAACAATTTGTATCTTCAAGTCATCTCCACAAGCTGGGAGAGCAAGGTGAAGTCTATGGTGAAACAGAAAATGATCCAAACAGATATGGAGCACGGGTGTGCTGACACCCATAACAGAGCGTCCAAATCACTGCAGGCACCAGCATGCCTCCCAAAACACATACGTACACAAATCCACCTGAACAGACGGCACCCCTACCTCAGGAGTTATACCTTTCAGAAAAGGGATTCACATTCCCTGAAGAGTGATTGCACCACCTGGAGCACAAGGAATCATTAGAAAATCTGGGGTTTTCTGCAAAATTCTGAACTGGGAGTCAGCACCAAAGAACCAAAACAGTCAGGGACGTTGAAATGTGGGACTGCAGTCTGGACCCCCATGTAAACTCAAGTCAGCTGAGCCCAAGCAGAACCAGTGCAGAGAAGACATACCCGAAAATGAAAAATCCCAGCATAATTGTCCTGGAATCCTTGGTCCTTCGGTAAAACATTTTCTAAAAATTGCTTCTGCAGTGTCAGGGAGCCCAGGGCAGCCAGCATCCAGCAGTCACCTGAAGGGAGGGGAGAGACCAGTGCATTCAGTCAGTTACTCACTGTTGCAGGCCGTAATTAATGGACTTCAAAATCTGACACATCTAAGAACCACCTTAGTAAAAGAAGGCAATGTCATAGAATCATAGAATAGTTAGGGTTGGAAGAGACCTTAAAGATCATCTACTTCCAACCCCCTGCCATGGGCAGGGACATCCCACTAGGTCAGGCTGCCCAAGGCCCATCCGACCTGGCCTCGAACACCCCCAGGGATGGGGCAGCCACCAGTTCCTTTGTCAGCCTGTTCCAGTGTCTCACCACTCTCACGGTGACTCCTACCTCCTGCCTGTCCTCCCCCAAAACGCTGAGCTGCTACTCAGTATCCACCCACGTCCTTTGGGAACCCTGATGCCACTCAGCCATCCTTTTCCTTTTTCATGCTCCTCCTCCTTTTTTTTGGTCATGTTGTGACTTGCAGTCTAGAACAGCATAGAGGAAACCTTCAAACCTCTCTGTGGGGTGAGAGATGGGAAGACATTTCCTTCTATATGTGAGCAGAGCTGCCCCCAGAGGCAAACGTGGTTATGGAGCAGGATAAAAAAGATGGAACCAATACAGGGTGCGGACATGTCTGGGTAAGTATCAGAGCACATGGATAGAATTATACATAGGCAAAAAAATCACCAAGAGTCAGATGAAGGTATTTGTGCCAATCTTTTCTAAAACAGGAAATTAAACTTACCTATTTCTCCCTGCATTATATCAAATCTGCTGATTCCATCAACAACCAAATAGGGATTTCTCTGAAGTTCCTGGAGTGAAGAAAATGCAATGAGCAGTGTGAGTACTCAGCCTTTGTCAGCAGTGCATTCCTGTCCCTTGAAGATCTTTGCTTCCCTACCTTTTCCAGAGCAGAAATCTATTTCTCTTGAGCCCTGATGCTTTGTTGCCACCCCCCATTAAAAACAGAGATGATACTCAGGCATCTCTCCTTTCTCCTGCTCAGCTGTTCCTAGGGATAGACACTTGTGGCTAGGTGCTCATTGAGCTTTCATTTGGGTTTCTCTAATGCTACCAACCCTTTCAGAAAGGGCTCGTGGCCCAGCTGCAAAATCATGCATTTTCCTGAGGGACAGTAAGGCAGAGTCATAGAGGTTTCTAAGCAAAGCAGAGCACGGTCTGTAGCTCAGCTCGGCACCGGGTCTGGAAATGCTTTATTCTCTTTGCCTTTTGTGTTTCTGTGCAGGACTAAAACGAGTCAGCCCGGGCTTTCATCACTCTGGTGAGGAAGCTGTAGAGAGTGCTTAACCTGTGATTTAAAACCCCACAGGCCTGCATAACTTATTTTTAATTCAGGGAGAATTTTCCTCATGTTCCTTGAGACTCTTGCTTGGGCAGCAAAGGGGGAACACTTCAGAGCTCAGCTTCACACACAGAAACATGAACAATTCTTCCGCCTGTGTCTGCTGTTGGTCTGGGATATCCAAGTGCTCCGGCAGGAATGGCCCGAGCATCCCCCGCAAGTGACCCCTGGCACACCCCAGCTGGGTACGGCTCCGTTTTGAAAGAGCAACCAGCCTTATACAGGAAACTCACCACACACCTAGGAAAATGAAGAGATAAAAGACAGAAAAAAACATCTGAGTAAGAAAAATAATACAACAGCTCTTCCTTAAGCAGGCCCTGGCATTTCTTCTCCCCAGCTAATCTGACACACTGCACAAAAACAAGACCGGTGCACAACGTGACTCATGACTCGCACAGCTGCACAAGCTCAGCATTAGCAAAGTCTGTCAGTTTACTGAAACGGCTTTGACGTGATCAAACCCCTCTAAGAAGTTCCCCTGTCAGGAGAAGGTGCTACGCAATGTCGCTGCTCCAGGCTGGAGGACAGATCATGCTCCTGCAGCACTGCTGACACGAGGGAGAGCAGCCTGGGCAGGCACCTTCCTTGACAGATGCTTTCATGCAGCCATCCACATCCACCCCACGACTTTGGGGATCTGCAGTAAGAGACCGACCCATAGCATGGGAGCAGGCCTAAGAATGGTGCTCACCACCCGCAGTCGTTGGCCATCGTGCAGGGAACCAGCCCTTCTCCCTTCCCTTCTACCTGTGTCCCAACTTTGCCTTCTCACTGCTGCTGTTTGCCTCCCTCACCTGGGTGAACTCAAAACCTCCCACAAGCAGGAAAGAGCAGCTTTTGTGCCTTTGTGTGTGTGCAAATTGCCATTAGCCAACCCAGAAAACCAAAGGCATAAAAGAACTGCCATTTTTGTCCCCAATCCTTTCTGAGGCTGCTGCAGTCCCGCTTGCCCCAGGCAGGGTGGCTGTGCTCTGACAGATGTGCTACAGCTCACAGCTGCCGTAGGGGCAACCACCAGACAGAAATACAAGCCTGAAACTAATGAGAAGGCAGCTGTGTCCTATGGGATTCCCAAGGAAAGGGCAGATGATCTGCTCTGTGCTGGGATGACAAAGCTCTTAACTACACTGCAGATCCTGTCAGCCTGTTACAGAGAATGGCTGAAAAGCCAACCCAACAGATGCCTCAGCAGATACTCTACTGTCCACCAGGATGCTTGACTCCCCATAAGCAAACGGTGATGAATTGAGTCATTAAGTAGGTTCCTTGCTGAAAGAAACCAGCTATTTTGTCTAAAAAGCGAAAAAAACATCTGGAGTCAGCCCCAGTAAACGTGCCTTGGATAGGCTCACAGACAAGTTTGTGCCCATCAGAGAGAACAAAAGCTGAATCAAATCCTCTCACTGTAATCCCCATTCACAGCACGCTACGGTCTGCTTCCATTGGCAGGCACTCCCCACAGACTTAGGGGGCAATACTTGGAAAGCAATGCAGAATGTGTGACTAGCGCTGGAAAGGGGGCCGCTCAGTGGCTGTCCCTCTGCAGAAACCCCGCGGCAAAGGCAAGGTGGGTTCCCACGGAGCCGGGGCCAGTGCTCCCAGCTGGAACAGCAGCAGTCCTTGCTGTGGGCACTGCAGCCAGAAACAACAGAGCAGGTTTTAACGAGAGGTTCGTGCTGCTGGGTGAAGTCACCTCTCTGTGTGCTAGAGGAAACAGGGCAGTGTGGGCATGCTTCGTGCTTCAAAAGGACGTGGTGCACAGAGCACCAGCCTTTGCACAACAGTGAGTGTGAGCCAAGGACGGGCAGGGGACAAACAGAAGCTGAAGCAAAGGCAGGAGTGGGCAGCGTGGGGAACTGCAAGACCAGATACTCAAAAGACTGTGACCCCTGAAGCCTGAGGTGGAATGGCCATTTCCTTGAAGGATGCTGTGTGGAGCCTGAACTGACCATAAGGTGTTTCCAAAGGGCTTAAAGGACATAATCACGATGGGTGCAGCACTTCAGAAATCTTGGCCTTCTCAAGCGGAAGAAAAGGAAGGAAAGGAAGGCTCCAATTAGCTCCTCTGCTTTCAAAGGCAGGAGTACAGCAGTCGAAAACACCAGAAACCATCATCTATTGTTCCAAAATAGTTATATACGTATTCACCACGACACAGAATGCACAACCCTCCCCATTTGCCAGTGCTTGAACTGCAACAAACAGAGAAACTGGAAATACAACTGCCAGGCTGCCCAGAAGCAGTGCCTTGCTCCACCAAGAAATCAGGATGAGGCTTTACAGCATTTTCCCTGAGACTTTTCAGTTTTAGCTGAAGGGGTAAAGAAGAGGTAGCTCAAGGAGGCACGTAGTCTGTTCTCAGAGCATCACGAGTGTATCAGTGAAGGCAGCCATATGGGCTGTGAGTCAAGCACTCCGCCTGAGCTCATCCCCCAGGACTAAGCTCCCATCCCTCACTCTCCCTGGCCCACTGAACGCTTCATTACCTATTCAAAATAAAAGAGAAGTTCAAGTTCAAACAAGTTCATCCTCTAGACAATGGCATTACCAGAGAACTACTGCTTACCCAAGGGGCAGGATGGAGAAGTAATTTGAGAGGTGGAAGAAGAGCACCTGTACCTGCATTTGGCTCTGAGTTTCCTTTCATAATTACTCAGAATTTTTAAGACAGAACAAGTGCCCAGAAGAAGCTGGAGGAGAGTGGTGTAGATGTAGACCACTTGCAGACATATGCAAGGGACACAGTTGGACATTCTGAGGGAAAACTGGACACATGAGGTGACACTCCAAAGGTAGCAAATACCCAGCCTGCCTGCTGCTGCTGCTCACCCGGCACTCTGGCCGGGGCCACTTTGCACAGGTTTCCCACTGGCCCAGTACGATCCGGAGCGCAGGCACTGGGCACTGAGGGGAAAGAGGCAGAGATGCCTCCTTGCAGAGCCAACTCCCAAACAGTTCACCTTAGCCCTGTGGTAAAATCTTGGCCCTGCTCCTGTTCCTGCCACAGCACCATATCCTTCCCTTCTGGCTGTGCTTGTGTGTCTCCCCTGCTCCAGCTCCACCTTCCCGAGGCGTCCTGCCATCACACTCCACAGCGCTTCCAGCTCAACACACACCAATTAACAAAAGTTAAAAGGCTGCTAGTGACTGAAAGCCAAACTCTGCTCTCAGCTGGCCAAATCTTAACGCAGCATCACCACTGTGCCTGTAATGGTGTTGCTCTGGGTTAAGAAGCAAACATGGAATCAGCTCATACACCCTGTAACCACAGGAAACCTCTGCAGAAGAGCTGCTGACACAGGAATAAGAGAGCAGGAGCAAGGGGAAAGGGCAGAACAAAGGGTAAGTTGTGCTGGGTCACGCTGAGGGGCTGCCTGTTGCAGTGCCTCATCCCTGACAGCTTGGAGAGGGAGCAGTAGAACTAAGCAAGCTGAAAACAATGCTCCCCGCGCACATCCTCCCACTCCCCATCAGCAGGTGGCTAAGGGACTTCCTAGGCTGGAGGTTCCATCCACAGGTTTGTGTTTATAGGGAATCGGTTTCCTTGAATCTGTCTATTTTTAACTCATATTCTGCTTTTCTTTGACATTCTCGGACATGGGGAAGCCCAGGCCAACCTTTCTTGCGCCACCAGAACTCAATTCCCTGCTATAAAGCAGAACAGCTCGATTCCTTATTTCAGGTTTCCCACACAAATGCCTCGGTCAGCTGGACAAACCTTCCTCTGCTCCTGCTCCCACTCCTGCTCTCTCTCACAACAGAGGAACGAGAGCATCAGACTCAGTGCAGGTCAAGAGCCCACAAGTGCGAGAGTCAAATCCTGCTGGAGGATGGGCTGGTGTCCAACATCAGCAGAAACAGAAACCAGCTCAGATTTTACCTGCAGCCTATTTGCTTTGCATGGCACAGTACTAAAAAACCCCAATGACAATAGCAAAGAGAGTGAAGAAATACAAGGGGTAAACCAGGGAGTTGGCCCTGCCCTCACCAGGCAGCTTCCTCAGGGCTCTGGAAACCTCCCACTTGGTGCAAGCGTTCGAAGGGCACAGTGTCACGAGCAATTCCTCAGGGGCCACCACAGCCGTATAAAATCCATATACAACCCTGCTGACTGACTCCCCAGACCAAGGAAGAGGGAAGATGGTAAAACAATGGATCATCATAGGAACCGCTTTCCCCTCTGTGGGGTCATTTGCCTCCCATAACCAGCTGTTTCCAAAAGCAACGGAGCCAGAGATACTGTGCAAATAAACCCTCCT
>JAUNZM010000746.1:0-104367 GCA_033459285.1 Clamator glandarius
TCATAGACCCTTCTAGAGTCCCCCAGGACCCTTCTAAATGTCCCCAGACTATTCAAGAGGCACCAAGGGCCCCTCTTAAGGAACCCAGTCCCTTCTAGAGCACCCCAGAACCCTTCTAAAAGTCCCCAGACCCTTCTAGAGCCCCCCCGGACCCTTCTAAAAGACCCCAGACCATTCTAGATGACCACAGGACCCTTCTGAAAGCTAGCAGAACATTCTAGAGTCACCCAGGACCCTTCTAAAGGCACACAGACCCTTCTAGAGCCGCCCAGGACCCTTCTAAAAGCGCCCAGACCCTTCTAGAGACCCCCAGGACCCTTCTGAAAGACCCCAGAACCTTCTAGAGCCCTCCAGGACCCTTCTAAAAGCACCCAGACCCTTCTAGAGCATCCGAGGACCCTTCTAAAATTCCCCAGACCCTTCTAGAGCACCCCAGGACCATTCTAAAAGCACCCAGATCCTTCTAGAGCCCCCCAAGACCCTACTACAAGCCCCAAGACCCTTCTAGAACATCCCAGGACCCTTCTAAAAGCACCCAGACCCATCCAGAGCCTCCCAGGACCCTTCTATAAGCACCCAGACCCTTCTAGAGACTCCCAGGACACTTCGAAAAGCCCCCAGACCTTTCTAGAGCCACCCAGGACCTTTCTAAAAGCCCCCAGACCCTTCTAGAGCCACCCAGGACCCTTCTAAAAGTCCCCAGACCCTTCTAGAGCCACCCAGGACCCTTCTAAAATCACCCAGACCCTTCTAGAGGCTCCCCGGACCCTTATAAAAGCACCCAGACCCTTCTAGAGCCTCCCAGTACCCTTCTAAAAGCAACCAGACCCTTCTAGAGCCCCCTAGGATCCTTCAAAAAGCACCCAGACCTTTCTAGACCGTCCCCGGATCATTCTAAAAGCCCCCAGACCCTTCTAGAGCACCCCAGGATCATTCTAAAAGCCCCCAGACCCTTCTAGAGCCCCCTAGGACCCTTCTAAAAGCCCCCAGACCCATCTAGATCCTCCCAGGACCTTTCTAAAAGACCCCAGACCCTTCTAGAGCCTCCCAGGACCCTTCTAAAAGCCCCCAGACCCTTCTAGAGCACCCCAGGACCCTTCTAAAAGCCCCCAGAACCTTCTAGAGACCCCAGGACCCTTCTAAAAGCCCCCAGACCCTTCTAGAGGAACCCAGGACCCTTCTGAAAGCCAGCAGAACATTCTAGAGTCACCCAGGACCCTTCTAAAGGCACCCAGACCCTTCTAGAGCCCCCCAGGACCCTTCTAAAAGCCCCCAGACCCTTCTAGAGACCCCCAGGACCCTTCTGAAAGCCCCCAGAACCATCTAGAGCCCTCCAGGACCCTTCTAAAAGACCCCAGACCCTTCTAGAGAATCCGAGGACCCTTCTAAAATTCCCCAGACCCTTCTAGAGCCCCCCCGGACCCTTCTAAAAGCCCCCAGACCCTTCTAGAACCACCCAGGACCCTTCTAAAAGTCCCCAGATTCTTCTAGATTCCCCCTGGACCCTTGTAAAAGCCCCCAGACCCTTCTAGAGGCCCCCAGGACCCTTATAAAAGCACCCAGACCCTTCCAGAGCCTCCCAGGACCCTTCTACAAGCCCCCAGATCCTTCTAGAGCCCCACAGGACCCTTCTAAAAGCACCCAGACCCTTCTACAGACCCCCAGGACAGTATAAAAGACCCCAGACCCTTCTAGAGCCCCCCAGGACCCTTCTAAAAGCCCCCAGACCCTTCTAGAGCCCCCAGGACGCTTCTAAAAAACTTCCAAACCCTTCTAGAGCCCCCCAGGACCCTTCTAAAAGCCCCCAGACCATTCTAGAGGCCCCAGGGCCCTTCTTAAGCCCCCCCCGTCCCTTCTAGAGCACACCAGGACCCGTCTAAAAGCCTCTAGACCCTTCTAGAGCACTCCAGGACCTTTCCAAAAGCACCCAGACCCTTCTAGAGGCTCCCCGGACCCTTATAAAAGCACCCAGACCCTTCCAGAGCCTCCCAGGACCCTTCTAAAAGCCACCAGACCCTTCTAGAGACCCCCAGGACCCTTCTAAAAGCACCCAGACCCTTCTAGACCCTCCCCGGATCCTTCTAAAAGACCCCAGACCCTTCTAGAGCCCCCTAGGATCCTTCAAAAAGCACCCAGACCCTTCTAGACCGTCCCTGGATCATTCTAAAAGCCCCCAGACCCTTCTAGAGCCCCCCGGATCATTCTAAAAGCCCCCTGACCCTTCTAGAGACCCTAGGACCCATCTAAAAGCACCCAGACCCTTCTAGAGACCCCCAGGACCCTTCTAAAAGCCCCCAGACCGTTCTAGACCCACCCAGGACCCTTCTACAAGCACCCAGACCCTTCTAGAGCCCCCCAGGGACCCTTCTAATAGCACCCAGACCCGTCTAGGGGCCACCAGGACCCTTCTAAAAGTCCCCAGACCCTTCTAGAGCCCACCCGGACCCTTGTAAAAGCCCCCAGACCCTTCTAGAGGCCCCCAGGACCCTTATAAAAGCACCCAGACCCTTCCAGAGCCTCACAGGTCCCTTCTAAACGCCCCCAGACCCTTCTAGAGGCCCCCCAGGACCCTTCTAAAAGCCTCTAGACCCTTCTAGAGCCCCCCAGGACCTTTCTAAAAGCCGCCAGACCATTCTAGAGCACCCCAGGACCATTCTAAAAGACCCCAGACCCTTCTAGAGCCCCCCAGGACCCTTCTAAAAGACCCCAGACCCTTCTAGAGCCGCCTAGGATCCTTCAGAAAGCATAAAGACCCTTCTAGACCGTCCCCGGATCATTCTAAAAGGCCCCAGACCCTTCTAGAGCCCCTCAGGACCCTTCTAAATGCCCCCAGACCCTTCTAGAGCCACCCCAGGACCCATCTAAAAGCCCCCAGATCCTTCTAGAGCACCCCAGGACCCTTCAAAAAGCCCCCAGACACTTCTAGAGCCCCCCAGGACCATTCTAAAAGCTCCCAGACCCTTCTAGAGTCCCCCAGGACCCTTCAAAAAGCCCCCAGACCCTTCTAGAGCCACCGAGGACACTTCTAAAAGTCCCCAGATTCTTCTAGATCCCCCCCGGACCCTTGTAAAAGCCCCCAGACCCTTCTAGAGGCCCCCAGGACCATTATAAAAGCACCCAGACCCATCCAGAGCCTCCCAGGACCCTTCTACAAGCCCCCAGACCCTTCTAGAGCCGCCCAGGACCCTTCTAATAGCCCCCAGACCCGTCTAGATGACACCAGGACCCTTCTAAAAGTCCCCAGATTCTTCTAGAGCCCCCCCGGACCCTTATAAAAGCCCCCAGACCCTTCTAGACCCTCCCCGGATCATTCTAAAAGCCCCCAGACCCTTCTAGAGCCCCCTAGGATCCTTCAAAAAGCACCCAGACCTTTCTAGACCGTCCCCGGATCAATCTAAAAGCCCCCAGACCCTTCTAGAGCCCCCCAGGATCATTCTAAAAGCCCCCAGACCCTTCTAGAGCCCCCTAGGACCCTTCTAAAAGCCCCCAGACCCATCTAGATCCTCCCAGGACCTTTCTAAAAGACCCCAGACCCTTCTAGAGCCCCCCCGGACCCTTCTAAAAGACCCCAGACCATTCTAGATGACCACAGGACCCTTCTGAAAGCTAGCAGAACATTCTAGAGTCACCCAGGACCCTTCTAAAGGCACACAGACCCTTCTAGAGCCGCCCAGGACCCTTCTAAAAGCGCCCAGACCCTTCTAGAGACCCCCAGGACCCTTCTGAAAGACCCCAGAACCTTCTAGAGCCCTCCAGGACCCTTCTAAAAGCACCCAGACCCTTCTAGAGCATCCGAGGACCCTTCTAAAATTCCCCAGACCCTTCTAGAGCACCCCAGGACCATTCTAAAAGCACCCAGATCCTTCTAGAGCCCCCCAAGACCCTACTACAAGCCCCAAGACCCTTCTAGAACATCCCAGGACCCTTCTAAAAGCACCCAGACCCATCCAGAGCCTCCCAGGACCCTTCTATAAGCACCCAGACCCTTCTAGAGACTCCCAGGACACTTCGAAAAGCCCCCAGACCTTTCTAGAGCCACCCAGGACCTTTCTAAAAGCCCCCAGACCCTTCTAGAGCCACCCAGGACCCTTCTAAAAGTCCCCAGACCCTTCTAGAGCCACCCAGGACCCTTCTAAAATCACCCAGACCCTTCTAGAGGCTCCCCGGACCCTTATAAAAGCACCCAGACCCTTCTAGAGCCTCCCAGTACCCTTCTAAAAGCAACCAGACCCTTCTAGAGCCCCCTAGGATCCTTCAAAAAGCACCCAGACCTTTCTAGACCGTCCCCGGATCATTCTAAAAGCCCCCAGACCCTTCTAGAGCCCCCCAGGATCATTCTAAAAGCCCCCAGACCCTTCTAGAGCCCCCTAGGACCCTTCTAAAAGCCCCCAGACCCATCTAGATCCTCCCAGGACCTTTCTAAAAGACCCCAGACCCTTCTAGAGCCTCCCAGGACCCTTCTAAAAGCCCCCAGACCCTTCTAGAGCACCCCAGGACCCTTCTAAAAGCCCCCAGAACCTTCTAGAGACCCCAGGACCCTTCTAAAAGCCCCCAGACCCTTCTAGAGGAACCCAGGACCCTTCTGAAAGCCAGCAGAACATTCTAGAGTCACCCAGGACCCTTCTAAAGGCACCCAGACCCTTCTAGAGCCCCCCAGGACCCTTCTAAAAGCCCCCAGACCCTTCTAGAGACCCCCAGGACCCTTCTGAAAGCCCCCAGAACCATCTAGAGCCCTCCAGGACCCTTCTAAAAGACCCCAGACCCTTCTAGAGAATCCGAGGACCCTTCTAAAATTCCCCAGACCCTTCTAGAGCCCCCCCGGACCCTTCTAAAAGCCCCCAGACCCTTCTAGAACCACCCAGGACCCTTCTAAAAGTCCCCAGATTCTTCTAGATTCCCCCTGGACCCTTGTAAAAGCCCCCAGACCCTTCTAGAGGCCCCCAGGACCCTTATAAAAGCACCCAGACCCTTCCAGAGCCTCCCAGGACCCTTCTACAAGCCCCCAGATCCTTCTAGAGCCCCACAGGACCCTTCTAAAAGCACCCAGACCCTTCTACAGACCCCCAGGACAGTATAAAAGACCCCAGACCCTTCTAGAGCCCCCCAGGACCCTTCTAAAAGCCCCCAGACCCTTCTAGAGCCCCCAGGACGCTTCTAAAAACTTCCAAACCCTTCTAGAGCCCCCCAGGACCCTTCTAAAAGCCCCCAGACCATTCTAGAGGCCCCAGGGCCCTTCTTAAGCCCCCCCGTCCCTTCTAGAGCACACCAGGACCCGTCTAAAAGCCTCTAGACCCTTCTAGAGCACTCCAGGACCTTTCCAAAAGCACCCAGACCCTTCTAGAGGCTCCCCGGACCCTTATAAAAGCACCCAGACCCTTCCAGAGCCTCCCAGGACCCTTCTAAAAGCCACCAGACCCTTCTAGAGACCCCCAGGACCCTTCTAAAAGCACGCAGACCCTTCTAGACCCTCCCCGGATCCTTCTAAAAGACCCCAGACCCTTCTAGAGCCCCCTAGGATCCTTCAAAAAGCACCCAGACCCTTCTAGACCGTCCCTGGATCATTCTAAAAGCCCCCAGACCCTTCTAGAGCCCCCCAGGATCATTCTAAAAGCCCCCTGACCCTTCTAGAGACCCTAGGACCCATCTAAAAGCACCCAGACCCTTCTAGAGACCCCCAGGACCCTTCTAAAAGCCCCCAGACCGTTCTAGACCCACCCAGGACCCTTCTACAAGCACCCAGACCCTTCTAGAGCCCCCCAGGACCCTTCTAATAGCACCCAGACCCGTCTAGGGGCCACCAGGACCCTTCTAAAAGTCCCCAGACCCTTCTAGAGCCCACCCGGACCCTTGTAAAAGCCCCCAGACCCTTCTAGAGGCCCCCAGGACCCTTATAAAAGCACCCAGACCCTTCCAGAGCCTCACAGGTCCCTTCTAAACGCCCCCAGACCCTTCTAGAGGCCCCCAGGACCCTTCTAAAAGCCTCTAGACCCTTCTAGAGCCCCCCAGGACCTTTCTAAAAGCCGCCAGACCATTCTAGAGCACCCCAGGACCATTCTAAAAGACCCCAGACCCTTCTAGAGCCCCCCAGGACCCTTCTAAAAGACCCCAGACCCTTCTAGAGCCGCCTAGGATCCTTCAGAAAGCATAAAGACCCTTCTAGACCGTCCCCGGATCATTCTAAAAGGCCCCAGACCCTTCTAGAGCCCCTCAGGACCCTTCTAAATGCCCCCAGACCCTTCTAGAGCACCCCAGGACCCATCTAAAAGCCCCCAGATCCTTCTAGAGCACCCCAGGACCCTTCAAAAAGCCCCCAGACACTTCTAGAGCCCCCCAGGACCATTCTAAAAGCTCCCAGACCCTTCTAGAGTCCCCCAGGACCCTTCAAAAAGCCCCCAGACCCTTCTAGAGCCACCGAGGACACTTCTAAAAGTCCCCAGATTCTTCTAGATCCCCCCCGGACCCTTGTAAAAGCCCCCAGACCCTTCTAGAGGCCCCCAGGACCATTATAAAAGCACCCAGACCCATCCAGAGCCTCCCAGGACCCTTCTACAAGCCCCCAGACCCTTCTAGAGCCGCCCAGGACCCTTCTAATAGCCCCCAGACCCGTCTAGATGACACCAGGACCCTTCTAAAAGTCCCCAGATTCTTCTAGAGCCCCCCCGGACCCTTATAAAAGCCCCCAGACCCTTCTAGACCCTCCCCGGATCATTCTAAAAGCCCCCAGACCCTTCTAGAGCCCCCTAGGATCCTTCAAAAAGCACCCAGACCTTTCTAGACCGTCCCCGGATCAATCTAAAAGCCCCCAGACCCTTCTAGAGCCCCCCAGGATCATTCTAAAAGCCCCCAGACCCTTCTAGAGCCCCCTAGGACCCTTCTAAAAGCCCCCAGACCCATCTAGATCCTCCCAGGACCTTTCTAAAAGACCCCAGACCCTTCTAGAGCCTCCCAGGACCCTTCTAAAAGCCCCCAGACCCTTCTAGAGCACCCCAGGACCCTTCTAAAAGCCCCCAGAACATTCTAGAGCCCCCCAGGACCCTTCTAAAAGCCCCCAGACCCTTCTAGAGGAACCCAGGACCCTTCTGAAAGCCAGCAGAACATTCTAGAGTCACCCAGGACCCTTCTAAAGGCACCCAGACCCTTCTAGAGCCCCCCAGGACCCTTCTAAAAGCCCCCAGACCCTTCTAGAGGAACCCAGGACCCTTCTGAAAGCCCCCAGAACAATCTAGAGCCCTCCAGGACCCTTCTAAAAGACCCCAGACCCTTCTAGAGAATCCGAGGACCCTTCTAAAATTCCCCAGACCCTTCTAGAGCCCCCCCGGACCCTTCTAAAAGCCCCCAGACCCTTCTAGAACCACCCAGGACCCTTCTAAAAGTCCCCAGATTCTTCTAGATCCCCCCCGGACCCTTGTAAAAGCCCCCAGACCCTTCTAGAGGAACCCAGGACCCTTATAAAAGCACCCAGACCCTTCCAGAGCCTCCCAGGACCCTTCTACAAGCCCCCAGACCCTTCCAGAGCCTCCCAGGACCCTTCTACAAGCCCCCAGATCCTTCTAGAGCCCCACAGGACCCTTCTAAAAGCACCCAGACCCTTCTACAGACCCCCAGGACAGTATAAAAGACCCCAGACCCTTCTAGAGCCCCCCAGGACCCTTCTAAAAGCCCCCAGACCCTTCTAGAGACCCCCAGGACGCTTCTAAAAACTTCCAAACCCTTCTAGAGCCCCCCAGGACCCTTCTAAAAGCCCCCAGACCCTTCTAGAGGCCCCAGGGCCCTTCTTAAGCCCCCCCGTCCCTTCTAGAGCACACCAGGACCCGTCTAAAAGCCTGTAGACCCTTCTAGAGCACTCCAGGACCTTTCCAAAAGCACCCAGACCCTTCTAGAGGCTCCCCGGACCCTTATAAAAGCACCCAGACCCTTCCAGAGCCTCCCAGGACCCTTCTAAAAGCCACCAGACCCTTCTAGAGACCCCCAGGACCCTTCTAAAAGCACCCAGACCCTTCTAGACCCTCCCCGGATCCTTCTAAAAGACCCCAGACCCTTCTAGAGCCCCCTAGGATCCTTCAAAAAGCACCCAGACCCTTCTAGACCGTCCCTGGATCATTCTAAAAGCCCCCAGACCCTTCTAGAGCCCCCCAGGATCATTCTAAAAGCCCCCTGACCCTTCTAGAGACCCTAGGACCCATCTAAAAGCACCCAGACCCTTCTAGAGACCCCCAGGACCCTTCTACAAGCACCCAGACCCTTCTAGAGCCCCCCAGGACCCTTCTAATAGCCCCCAGACCCGTCTAGGGGCCACCAGGACCCTTCTAAAAGTCCCCAGACCCTTCTAGAGGACCCCAGGACCCTTATAAAAGCACCCAGAACCTTCCAGAGCCTCACAGGTCCCTTCTAAACGCCCCCAGACCCTTCTAGAGGCCCCCAGGACCCTTCTAAAAGCCTCTAGACCCTTCTAGAGCCCCCCAGGACCTTTCTAAAAGCCGCCAGACCCTTCTAGAGCCTCCCAGGACCATTCTAAAAGACCCCAGACCCTTCTAGAGCCCCCCAGGACCCTTCTAAAAGACCCCAGACCCTTCTAGAGCCGCCTAGGATCCTTCAAAAAGCATAAAGACCCTTCTAGACCGTCCCCGGATCATTCTAAAAGGCCCCAGACCCTTCTAGAGCCCCTCAGGACCCTTCTAAATGCCCCCAGACCCTTCTAGAGCACCCCAGGACCCATCTAAAAGCCCCCAGATCCTTCTAGAGCACCCCAGGACCCTTCTAAAAGCCTCCAGACACTTCTAGAGCCCCCCAGGACCATTCGAAAAGCTCCCAGACCCTTCTAGAGTCCCCCAGGACCCTTCTAAAAGCCCCCAGACCCTTCTAGAGCCCCCCAGGACCCTTCTACAAGACCCCAGACCCTTCTAGAGCCACCCAGACCATTCTAAAAGCACCCAGACACTTCTAGAGGCCCCCAGGACCCGTCTAAATGCCTCTAGACCCTTCTAGAGCCCCCCAGGACCTTTCTAAAAGCTCCCAGACCATTCTAGAGCCCCCCAGGACCCTTCTAAACGCCCCCAGACCCTTCTAGACCCTCCCAGGACCTTTCTAAAAGCCCCCAGACCCTTCCAGATCCTCCCAGGACCTTTCTAAAAGCCCCCAGACCTTTCTAGAGGACCCACAACCCTTCTAAAAGCCCCCAGAACATTCTAGAGCCCCCCAGGACCCTTCTAAAAGCCCCCAGACCTTTCTAGAGCACCCCAGGATCCTTCTAAAAGCCCCCAGACCCTTCTTGAGCCCCCCAGGACCCTTCTAAAAGTCCCCAGACCCTTCTAGCATCACCCAGGTCCCTTCTACAAGCCCCCAGACCCTTCTAGAGCCCCCCAGGACCCTTCTAAAAGCTCCTAGACCCTTCTAGATGCCCCCAGGACCCTTCTAAAAGCCCCCAGACCCTTCTAGAGACCCCCGGACCTTTCTACAAGCCCCCAGACCCTTCTAGATCCAACCAGGACCCTTCTAAAAGCACCCAGACCCTTCTAGAGGACCCCAGGACCCGTCTAAAAGCCTCTAGACCCTTCTAGATCCCCCCAGGACCTTTCTAAAAGAACCCAGACCCTTCTAGAGGCTCCCCGGACCCTTATAAAAGCAGCCCGACCGTTCTAGAGCCTCCCAGTACCCTTCTAAAAGCAACCAGACCCTTCTAGAGAACCCCAGGATCATTCCAAAAGTCCCCAGACCCTTCTAGAGCCCCCTAGGACCCATCTAAAAGCCCCCAGACCCTTCTAGAGACCCCTAGGACACTTCTAAAAGCCCACAGACCCTTCTAGACCCTCCCCGGATCCTTCGAAAAGACCCCAGACCCTTCTAGAGCCCCCCAGGATCATTCTAAAAGCCCCCAGACCCTTCTAGAGCCCCCCAGTACCCTTCTAAAAGCCCCTAGACCCTTCTAGAGCCCCCCAGGACCGTTCTAAATGCCCCCAGACCTTCAAGAGGCACCCAGGGCCCCTCTTAATGAACCCCGTCCCTTCTAGAGCACCCCAGGACCCTTCTAAAAGCCCCCAGACCATTCTAGAGTACCCCAGGACCCTTCTAAAAGCCCCCAGACCCTTCTAGAGCCACCCAGGACCCTTCTAAAAGCACCCAGAACCTTCTAGAGCCCCCCAAGACCCTTCTACAAGCCCCAAGACCCTTCTAGAGCATCCCAGGACCCTTCTAAAAGCACCCAGACCCATCTAGAGCCTCCCAGGACCCTTCTATAAGCCCCCAGACCCTTCTAGAGACTCCCAGGACCCTTCGAAAAGCCCCCAGACCCTTCTAGAGCCACCCAGGACCCTTCTAAAAGGCCCCAGACCATTCTAGAGACCCCCAGGACCCTTCTGAAAGCACCCAGAACCTTCTAGAGCCCTCCAGGACCCTTCTAAAAGCCCCCAGACCCTTCTAGAGAATCCGAGGACAATTCTAAAATTCCCCAGACCCTTCTAGAGCCCCCCCGGACCCTTCTAAAAGCCCCCAGACCCTTCTAGAGCCCCCCAGGACCTTTCTAAAATCACCCAGACCCTTCTAGAGTCTCCCCGGACCCTTATAAAAGCACCCAGACCCTTGTAGAGCCTCCCAGTTCCCTTCTAAAAGCAACCAGACCCTTCTAGAGAACCCCAGGACCCTTCTAAAAGCCCGCAGACCCTTCTAGACCCTCCCCGGATCCTTCTAAAAGCCCCCAGACCCTTCTAGAGCCCCCTAGGATCCTTCAAAAAGCACCCAGACCTTTCTAGACCGTCCCCGGATCATTCTAAAAGCCCCCAGACCCTTCTAGAGCCCCCCAGGATCATTCTAAAAGCCCCCAGACCCTTCTAGAGCCCCCTAGGACCCATCTAAAAGCCCCCAGACCCTTCTAGAGGCCCCTAGGACCCTTCTAAAAGCCCCCAGACCCTTCTAGACCCTCCCCGGATCCTTCGAAAAGCCCACAGACCCTTCTAGAGCCCCCCAGTACCCTTCTAAAAGTCCCTAGACCCTTCTAGAGTCCCCCAGGACCCTTCTAAATGCCCCCAGACTATTCAAGAGGCACCAAGGGCCCCTCTTAAGGAACCCAGTCCCTTCTAGAGCACCCCAGAACCCTTCTAAAAGTCCCCAGACCCTTCTAGAGCCCCCCCGGACCCTTCTAAAAGACCCCAGACCCTTCTAGATGACCCCAGGACCCTTCTGAAAGCTAGCAGAACATTCTAGAGTCACCCAGGACCCTTCTAAAGGCACACAGACCCTTCTAGAGCCCCCCAGGACCCTTCTAAAAGCGCCCAGACCTTTCTAGAGACCCCCAGGACCCTTCTGAAAGCCCCCAGAACCTTCTAGAGCCCTCCAGGACCCTTCTAAAAGCACCCAGACCCTTCTAGAGCATCCGAGGACCCTTCTAAAATTCCCCAGACCCTTCTAGAGCACCCCAGGACACTTCTAAAAGCACCCAGACCCTTCTAGAGCCCACCCGAACCCTTCTAAAAGCCCCCAGACCCTTCTAGAGCCACCCAGGACCATTCTAAAAGCACCCAGAATTTTCTAGAGCCCCCCAAGACCCTTCTACAAGCCCCAAGACCCTTCTAGAGCATCCCAGGACCCTTCTAAAAGCACCCAGACCCTTCTAGACCCTGCCAGGACCCTTCTATAAGCACCCAGACCCTTCTAGAGACTCCCAGGACCCTTCGAAAAGCCCCCAGACCCTTCTAGAGCCACCCAGGACCTTTCTAAAAGCCCCCAGACCCTTCTAGAGCCTCCCAGGACCCTTCTAAAAGCCCCCAGACCATTCTAGAGCACCCCAGGACCCTTCTAAAAGCCCCCAGACCCTTCTAGAGCCACCCAGGACCTTTCTAAAATCACCCAGACCCTTCTAGAGGCTCCCCGGACCCTTATAAAAGCACCCAGACCCTTGTAGAGCCTCCCAGTACCCTTCTAAAAGCAACCAGACCCTTCTAGAGAACCCCAGGACCCTTCTAAAAGCCCCCAGACCCTTCTAGACCCTCCCCGGATCCTTCTAAAAGCCCCCAGACCCTTCTAGAGCCCCCTAGGATCCTTCAAAAAGCACCCAGACCTTTCTAGACCGTCCCCGGATCATTCTAAAAGCCCCCAGACCCTTCTAGAGCCCCCCAGGATCATTCTAAAAGCCCCCAGACCCTTCTAGAGCCCCCTAGGACCCATCTAAAAGCCCCCAGACCCTTCTAGAGGCCCCTAGGACCCTTCTAAAAGCCCCCAGACCCTTCTAGACCCTCCCCGGATCCTTCGAAAAGCCCACAGACCCTTCTAGAGCCCCCCAGGATCATTCTAAAAGCCCCCAGACCCTTCTAGAGCCCCCCAGTACCCTTCTAAAAGTCCCTAGACCCTTCTAGAGTCCCCCAGGACCCTTCTAAATGCCCCCAGACTATTCAAGAGGCACCGAGGGCCCCTCTTAAGGAACCCAGTCCCTTCTAGAGCACCCCAGAACCCTTCTAAAAGTCCCCAGACCCTTCTAGAGCCCCCCCGGACCCTTCTAAAAGACCCCAGACCCTTCTAGATGACCCCAGGACCATTCTGAAAGCTAGCAGAACATTCTAGAGTCACCCAGGACCCTTCTAAAGGCACACAGACCCTTCTAGAGCCCCCCAGGACCCTTCTAAAAGCGCCCAGACCCTTCTAGAGACCACCAGGACCCTTCTGAAAGAACCCAGAACCTTCTAGAGCCCTCCAGGACCCTTCTAAAAGCACCCAGACCCTTCTAGAGCATCCGAGGACCCTTCTAAAATTCCCCAGACCCTTCTAGAGCACCCCAGGACACTTCTAAAAGCACCCAGACCCTTCTAGAGCCCACCCGAACCCTTCTAAAAGCCCCCAGACCCTTCTAGAGCCACCCAGGACCATTCTAAAAGCACCCAGAACCTTCTAGAGCCCCCCAAGACCCTTCTACAAGCCCCAAGACCCTTCTAGAGCATCCCAGGACCCTTCTAAAAGCACCCAGACCCTTCTAGACCCTGCCAGGACCCTTCTATAAGCACCCAGACCCTTCTAGAGACTCCCAGGACCCTTCGAAAAGCCCCCAGACCCTTCTAGAGCCACCCAGGACCTTTCTAAAAGCCCCCAGACCCTTCTAGAGCCTCCCAGGACCCTTCTAAAAGCCCCCAGACCATTCTAGAGCACCCCAGGACCCTTCTAAAAGCCCCCAGACCCTTCTAGAGCCACCCAGGACCTTTCTAAAATCACCCAGACCCTTCTAGAGGCTCCCCGGACCCTTATAAAAGCACCCAGACCCTTGTAGAGCCTCCCAGTACCCTTCTAAAAGCAACCAGACCCTTCTAGAGAACCCCAGGACCCTTCTAAAAGCCCCCAGACCCTTCTAGACCCTCCCCGGATCCTTCTAAAAGCCCCCAGACCCTTCTAGAGCCCCCTAGGATCCTTCTAAAAGCACCCAGACCTTTCTAGACCGTCCCCGGATCATTCTAAAAGCCCCCAGACCCTTCTAGAGCCCCCCAGGATCATTCTAAAAGCCCCCAGACCCTTCTAGAGCCCCCTAGGACCCATCTAAAAGCCCCCAGACCGTTCTAGAGGCCCCTAGGACCCTTCTAAAAGCCCCCAGACCCTTCTAGACCCTCCCCGGATCCTTCGAAAAGCCCACAGACCCTTCTAGAGCCCCCCAGGATCATTCTAAAAGCCCCCAGACCCTTCTAGAGCCCCCCAGTACCCTTCTAAAAGTCCCTAGACCCTTCTAGAGTCCCCCAGGACCCTTCTAAATGCGCCCAGACTATTCAAGAGGCACCAAGGGCCCCTCTTAAGGAACCCAGTCCCTTCTAGAGCACCCCAGAACCCTTCTAAAAGTCCCCAGACCCTTCTAGAGCCCCCCCGGACCCTTCTAAAAGACCCCAGACCCTTCTAGATGACCCCAGGACCCTTCTGAAAGCTAGCAGAACATTCTAGAGTCACCCAGGACCCTTCTAAAGGCACACAGACCCTTCTAGAGCCGCCCAGGACCCTTCTAAAAGCGCCCAGACCCTTCTAGAGACCCCCAGGACCCTTCTGAAAGCCCCCAGAACCTTCTAGAGCCCTCCAGGACCCTTCTAAAAGCACCCAGACCCTTCTAGAGCATCCGAGGACCCTTCTAAAATTCCCCAGACCCTTCTAGAGCACCCCAGGACACTTCTAAAAGCACCCAGACCCTTCTAGAGCCCACCCGAACCCTTCTAAAAGCCCCCAGACCCTTCTAGAGCCACCCAGGACCATTCTAAAAGCACCCAGAACCTTCTAGAGCCCCCCAAGACCCTTCTACAAGCCCCAAGACCCTTCTAGAGCATCCCAGGACCCTTCTAAAAGCACCCAGACCCTTCTAGAGCCTGCCAGGACCCTTCTATAAGCCCCCAGACCCTTCTAGAGACTCCCAGGACCCTTCGAAAAGACCCCAGACACTTCTAGAGCCACCCAGGACCTTTCTAAAAGCCCCCAGACCATTCTAGAGCCTCCCAGGACCCTTCTAAAAGCCCCCAGACAATTCTAGAGCACCCCAGGACCTTCTAAAAGCCCCCAGACCCTTCTAGAGCCACCCAGGACCCTTCTAAAATCACCCAGACCCTTCTAGTGGCTCCCCGGACCCTTATAAAAGCACCCAGACCCTTCTAGAGCACCCCAGTACCCTTCTAAAAGCAACCAGACCCTTCTAGAGAACACCAGGACCCTTCTAAAAGCCCCCAGACCCTTCTAGACCCTCCCCGGATCCTTCTAAAAGCCCCCAGACCCTTCTAGAGCCCCCTAGGATCCTTCTAAAAGCACCCAGACCTTTCTAGACCGTCCCCGGATCATTCTAAAAGCCCCCAGACCCATCTAGATCCTCCCAGGACCTTTCTAAAAGAATCCAGACCCTTCTAGAGCCTCCCAGGCCCCTTCTAAAAGCCCCCAGACCCTTCTAGAGCACCCCAGGACCCTTCTAAAAGCCCCCAGAACCTTCTAGAGCTCCCCAGGACCCTTCTAAAAGCCCCCAGACCCTTCTAGAGGAACCCAGGACCCTTCTGAAAGCCAGCAGAACATTCTAGAGTCACCCAGGACCCTTCTAAAGGCACCCAGACCATTCTAGAGCCCCCCAGGACCCTTCTAAAAGCCCCCAGATCCTTCTAGAGACCCCCAGGACCATTCTGAAAGCCCCCAGAACCATCTAGAGCCCTCCAGGACCCTTCTAAAAGCCCCCAGACCCTTCTAGAGAATCCGAGGACCCTTCTAAATTTCCCCAGACCATTCTAGAGCCCCCCCGGACCCTTCAAAAAGACCCCAGACCCTTCTAGAGCCACCCAGGACACTTCTAAAAGTCCCCAGATTCTTCTAGATCCCCCCCGGACCCTTGTAAAAGCACCCAGACCCTTCTAGAGGCCCCCAGGACCATTATAAAAGCACCCAGACCCATCCAGAGCCTCCCAGGACCCTTCTACAAGCCCCCAGACCCTTCTAGAGCCGCCCAGGACCCTTCTAATAGCCCCCAGACCCGTCTAGATGACACCAGGACCCTTCTAAAAGTCCCCAGATTCTTCTAGAGCCCCCCCGGACCCTTATAAAAGCCCACAGACCCTTCTAGAGCCTCCCAGTACCCTTCTAAAAGCAACCAGACCCTTCTAGAGCCCCCTAGGATCCTTCAAAAAGCACCCAGACCTTTCTAGACCGTCCCCGGATCATTCTAAAAGCCCCCAGACCCTTCTAGAGCCCCCCAGGATCATTCTAAAAGCCCCCAGACCCTTCTAGAGCCCCCTAGGACCCTTCTAAAAGCCCCCAGACCCATCTAGATCCTCCCAGGACCTTTCTAAAAGACCCCAGACCCTTCTAGAGCCTCCCAGGACCCTTCTAAAAGCCCCCAGACCCTTCTAGAGCACCCCAGGACCCTTCTAAAAGCCCCCAGAACCTTCTAGAGACCCCAGGACCCTTCTAAAAGCCCCCAGACCCTTCTAGAGGAACCCAGGACCCTTCTGAAAGCCAGCAGAACATTCTAGAGTCACCCAGGACCCTTCTAAAGGCACCCAGACCCTTCTAGAGCCCCCCAGGACCCTTCTAAAAGCCCCCAGACCCTTCTAGAGACCCCCAGGACCCTTCTGAAAGCCCCCAGAACCATATAGAGCCCTCCAGGACCCTTCTAAAAGACCCCAGACCCTTCTAGAGAATCCGAGGACCCTTCTAAAATTCCCCAGACCCTTCTAGAGCCCCCCCGGACCCTTCTAAAAGCCCCCAGACCCTTCTAGAACCACCCAGGACCCTTCTAAAAGTCCCCAGATTCTTCTAGATCCCCCCCGGACCCTTGTAAAAGCCCCCAGACCCTTCTAGAGGCCCCCAGGACCCTTATAAAAGCACCCAGACCCTTCCAGAGCCTCCCAGGACCCTTCTACAAGCCCCCAGATCCTTCTAGAGCCCCACAGGACCCTTCTAAAAGCACCCAGACCCTTCTACAGACCCCCAGGACAGTATAAAAGACCCCAGACCCTTCTAGAGCCCCCCAGGACCCTTCTAAAAGCCCCCAGACCCTTCTAGAGCCCCCAGGACGCTTCTAAAAACTTCCAAACCCTTCTAGAGCCCCCCAGACCCTTCTAGAGGCCCCAGGGCCCTTCTTAAGCCCCCCCGTCCCTTCTAGAGCACACCAGGACCCGTCTAAAAGCCTCTAGACCCTTCTAGAGCACTCCAGGACCTTTCCAAAAGCCACCAGACCCTTCTAGAGACCCCCAGGACCCTTCTAAAAGCACCCAGACCCTTCTAGACCCTCCCCGGATCCTTCTAAAAGACCCCAGACCCTTCTAGAGCCCCCTAGGATCCTTCAAAAAGCACCCAGACCCTTCTTGACCGTCCCTGGATCATTCTAAAAGCCCCCAGACCCTTCTAGAGCCCCCCAGGATCATTCTAAAAGCCCCCTGACCCTTCTAGAGACCCTAGGACCCATCTAAAAGCACCCAGACCCTTCTAGAGACCCCCAGGACCCTTCTAAAAGACCCCAGACCGTTCTAGACCCCCCCAGGACCCTTCTACAAGCACCCAGACCCTTCTAGAGCCCCCCAGGACCCTTCTAATAGCCCCCAGACCCGTCTAGGGGCCACCAGGACCCTTCTAAAGTCCCCAGACCCTTCTAGAGCCCACCCGGACCCTTGTAAAAGCCCCCAGACCCTTCTAGAGGCCCCCAGGACCCTTATAAAAGCACCCAGACCCTTCCAGAGCCTCACAGGTCCCTTCTAAACGCCCCCAGACCCTTCTAGAGGCCCCCAGGACCCTTCTAAAAGCCTCTAGACCCTTCTAGAGCCCCCCAGGATCATTCTAAAAGCAGCCAGACCCTTCTAGAGCCTCCCAGGACCATTCTAAAAGACCCCAGACCCTTCTAGAGCCCCCCAGGACCCTTCTAAAAGACCCCAGACCCTTCTAGAGCCGCCTAGGATCCTTCAAAAAGCATAAAGACCCTTCTAGACCGTCCCCGGATCATTCTAAAAGGCCCCAGACCCTTCTAGAGCCCCTCAGGACCCTTCTAAATGCCCCCAGACCCTTCTAGAGCACCCCAGGACCCATCTAAAAGCCCCCAGATCCTTCTAGAGCACCCCAGGACCCTTCAAAAAGCCCCCAGACACTTCTAGAGCCCCCCAGGACCATTCTAAAAGCTCCCAGACCCTTCTAGAGTCACCCAGGACCCTTCAAAAAGCCCCCAGACCCTTCTAGAGCCACCGAGGACACTTCTAAAAGTCCCCAGATTCTTCTAGATCCCCCCCGGACCCTTGTAAAAGCCCCCAGACCCTTCTAGAGGCCCCCAGGACCATTATAAAAGCACCCAGACCCATCCAGAGCCTCCCAGGACCCTTCTACAAGCCCCCAGACCCTTCTAGAGCCGCCCAGGACCCTTCTAATAGCCCCCAGACCCGTCTAGATGACACCAGGACCCTTCTAAAAGTCCCCAGATTCTTCTAGAGCCCCCCCGGACCCTTATAAAAGCCCCCAGACCCTTCTAGACCCTCCCCGGATCATTCTAAAAGCACCCAGACCCTTCTAGAGCCCCCTAGGATCCTTCAAAAAGCACCCAGACCTTTCTAGACCGTCCCCGGATCAATCTAAAAGCCCCCAGACCCTTCTAGAGCCTCCCAGGATCATTCTAAAAGCCCCCAGACCCTTCTAGAGCCCCCTAGGACCCTTCTAAAAGCCCCCAGACCCATCTAGATCCTCCCAGGACCTTTCTAAAAGACCCCAGACCCTTCTAGAGCCTCCCAGGACCCTTCTAAAAGCCCCCAGACCCTTCTAGAGCACCCCAGGACCCTTCTAAAAGCCCCCAGAACATTCTAGAGCCCCCCAGGACCCTTCTAAAAGCCCCCAGACCCTTCTAGAGGAACCCAGGACCCTTCTGAAAGCCAGCAGAACATTCTAGAGTCACCCAGGACCCTTCTAAAGGCACCCAGACCCTTCTAGAGCCCCCCAGGATCATTCTAAAAGCCCCCAGACCCTTCTAGAGGAATCCAGGACCCTTCTGAAAGCCCCCAGAACAATCTAGAGCCCTCCAGGACCCTTCTAAAAGACCCCAGACCCTTCTAGAGAATCCGAGGACCCTTCTAAAATTCCCCAGACCCTTCTAGAGCCCCCCCGGACCCTTCTAAAAGCCCCCAGACCCTTCTAGAACCACCCAGGACCCTTCTAAAAGTCCCCAGATTCTTCTAGATCCCTCCCGGACCCTTGTAAAAGCCCCCAGACCCTTCTAGAGGAACCCAGGACCCTTATAAAAGCACCCAGACCCTTCCAGAGCCTCCCAGGACCCTTCTACAAGCCCCCAGACCCTTCCAGAGCCTCCCAGGACCCTTCTACAAGCCCCCAGATCCTTCTAGAGCCCCATAGGACCCTTCTAAAAGCACCCAGACCCTTCTACAGACCCCCAGGACAGTATAAAAGACCCCAGACCCTTCTAGAGCCCCCCAGGACCCTTCTAAAAGCCCCCAGACCCTTCTAGAACCACCCAGGACCCTTCTAAAAGTCCCCAGATTCTTCTAGATCCTCCCCGGACCCTTGTAAAAGCCCCCAGACCCTTCTAGAGGCCCCCAGGACCCTTATAAAAGCACCCAGACCCTTCCAGAGCCTCCCAGGACCCTTCTACAAGCCCCCAGATCCTTCTACAGCTCCACAGGACCCTTCTAAAAGCACCCAGACCCTTCTACAGACCCCCAGGACAGTATAAAAGACCCCAGACCCTTCTAGAGCCCCCCAGGACCCTTCTAAAAGCCCCCAGACCCTTCTAGAGCCCCCAGGACGCTTCTAAAAACTTCCAAACCCTTCTAGAGCCCCCCAGACCCTTCTAGAGGCCCCAGGGCCCTTCTTAAGCCCCCCCGTCCCTTCTAGAGCACACCAGGACCCGTCTAAAAGCCTCTAGACCATTCTAGAGCACTCCAGGACCTTTCCAAAAGCACCCAGACCCTTCTAGAGGCTCCCCGGACCCTTATAAAAGCACCCAGACCCTTCCAGAGCCTCCCAGGACCCTTCTAAAAGCCACCAGACCCTTCTAGAGACCCCCAGGACCCTTCTAAAAGCACCCAGACCCTTCTAGACCCTCCCCGGATCCTTCTAAAAGACCCCAGACCCTTCTAGAGCCCCCTAGGATCCTTCAAAAAGCACCCAGACCCTTCTAGACCGTCCCTGGATCATTCTAAAAGCCCCCAGACCCTTCTAGAGCCCCCCAGGATCATTCTAAAAGCCCCCAGACCCTTCTAGAGACCCTAGGACCCATCTAAAAGCACCCAGACCCTTCTAGAGACCCCCAGGACCCTTCTAAAAGACCCCAGACCGTTCTAGACCCCCCCAGGACCCTTCTACAAGCACCCAGACCCTTCTAGAGCCCCCCAGGACCCTTCTAATAGCCCCCAGACCCGTCTAGGGGCCACCAGGACCCTTCTAAAGTCCCCAGACCCTTCTAGAGCCCACCCGGACCCTTGTAAAAGCCCCCAGACCCTTCTAGAGGCCCCCAGGACCCTTATAAAAGCACCCAGACCCTTCCAGAGCCTCACAGGTCCCTTCTAAACGCCCCCAGACCCTTCTAGAGGCCCCCAGGACCCTTCTAAAAGCCTCTAGACCCTTCTAGAGCCCCCCAGGATCATTCTAAAAGCAGCCAGACCCTTCTAGACCGTCCCCGGATCATTCTAAAAGACCCCAGACCCTTCTAGAGCCCCTCAGGACCCTTCTAAATGCCCCCAGACCCTTCTAGAGCACCCCAGGACCCATCTAAAAGCCTCCAGATCCTTCTAGAGCACCCCAGGACCCTTCAAAAAGCCCCCAGACACTTCTAGAGCCCCCCAGGACCATTCTAAAAGCTCCCAGACCCTTCTAGAGTCCCCCCGGACCCTTCAAAAAGCCCCCAGACCCTTCTAGAGCCACCCAGGACACTTCTAAAAGTCCCCAGATTCTTCTAGATCCCCCCCGGACCCTTGTAAAAGCCCCCAGACCCTTCTAGAGGCCCCCAGGACCATTATAAAAGCACCCAGACCCATCCAGAGCCTCCCAGGACCCTTCTACAAGCCCCCAGACCCTTCTAGAGCCGCCCAGGACCCTTCTAATAGCCCCCAGACCCGTCTAGATGACACCAGGACCCTTCTAAAAGTCCCCAGATTCTTCTAGAGCCACCCCGGACCCTTATAAAAGCCCCCAGACCCTTCTAGACCCTCCCCGGATCCTTCGAAAAGACCCCAGACCCTTCTAGAGCCCCCTAGGATCCTTCAAAAAGCACCCAGACCTTTCTAGACCGTCCCCGGATCATTCTAAAAGCCCCCAGACCCTTCTAGAGCCCCCCAGGATCATTCTAAAAGCCCCCAGACCCTTCTAGAGCCCCCTAGGACCCTTCTAAAAGCCCCCAGACCCATCTAGATCCTCCCAGGACCTTTCTAAAAGACCCCAGACCCTTCTAGAGCCTCCCAGGACCCTTCTAAAAGCCCCCAGACCCTTCTAGAGCACCCCAGGACCCTTCTAAAAGCCCCCAGAACCTTCTAGAGACCCCAGGACCCTTCTAAAAGCCCCCAGACCCTTCTAGAGGAACCCAGGACCCTTCTGAAAGCCAGCAGAACATTCTAGAGTCACCCAGGACCCTTCTAAAGGCACCCAGACCCTTCTAGAGACCCCCAGGACCCTTCTGAAAGCCCCCAGAACCATCTAGAGCCCTCCAGGACCCTTCTAAAAGACCCCAGACCCTTCTAGAGAATCCGAGGACCCTTCTAAAATTCCCCAGACCCTTCTAGAGCCCCCCCGGACCCTTCTAAAAGCACCCAGACCCTTCTAGAACCACCCAGGACCCTTCTAAAAGTCCCCAGATTCTTCTAGATCCCCCCCGGACCCTTGTAAAAGCATCCAGACCCTTCTAGAGGCCCCCAGGACCCTTATAAAAGCACCCAGACCCTTCCAGAGCCTACCAGGACCCTTCTACAAGCCCCCAGACCCTTCCAGAGCCTCCCAGGACCCTTCTACAAGCCCCCAGATCCTTCTAGAGCCCCATAGGACCCTTCTAAAAGCACCCACACCCTTCTACAGACCCCCAGGACAGTATAAAAGACCCCACACCCTTCTAGAGCCCCCCAGGACCCTTCTAAAAGCCCCCAGACCCTTCTAGAGCCCCAAAGGACCTTTCTAAAATCACCCAGACCCTTCTAGAGGCTCCCCGGACCCTTATAAAAGCACCCAGACCCTTGTAGAGCCTCCCAGTACCCTTCTAAAAGCAACCAGACCCTTCTAGAGAACCCCAGGACCCTTCTAAAAGCCCCCAGACCCTTCTAGAGCCCCCTAGGATCCTTCAAAAAGCACCCAGACCTTTCTAGACCGTCCCCGGATCATTCTAAAAGCCCCCAGACCCTTCTAGAGACCCCCAGGATCATTCTAAAAGCCCCCAGACCCTTCTAGAGCCCCCTAGGACCCATCTAAAAGCCCCCAGACCCTTCTAGAGGCCCCTAGGACCCTTCTAAAAGCCCCCAGACCCTTCTAGACCCTCCCCGGATCCTTCGAAAAGCCCCCAGACCCTTCTAGAGCCCCCCAGGATCATTCTAAAAGCCCCCAGACCCTTCTAGAGCCCCCCAGTACCCTTCTAAAAGCCCCTAGACCCTTCTAGAGTCCCCCAGGACCCTTCTAAATGCCCCCAGACTATTCAAGAGGCATCAAGGGCCCCTCTTAAGGAGCCCAGTCACTTCTAGAGCACCCCAGAACCCTTCCAAAAGTCCCCAGACCCTTCTAGAGCCCCCCCGGACCCTTATAAAAGACCCCAGACCTTTCTAGATGACCCCAGGACCCTTCTGAAAGCTAGCAGAACATTCTAGAGTCACCCAGGACCCTTCTAAAGGCACACAGACCCTTCTAGAGCCCCCCAGGACCCTTCTAAAAGCGCCCAGACCCTTCTAGAGACCCCCAGGACCCTTCTGAAAGCCCCCAGAACCTTCTAGAGCCCTCCAGGACCCTTCTAAAAGCACCCAGACCCTTCTAGAGCATCCGAGGACCCTTCTAAAATTCCCCAGACCCTTCTAGAGCACCCCAGGACACTTCTAAAAGCACCCAGACCCTTCTAGAGCCCCCCCGAACCCTTCTAAAAGCCCCCAGACCCTTCTAGAGCCACCCAGGACCATTCTAAAAGCACCCAGAACCTTCTAGAGCCCCCCAAGACCCTTCTACAAGCCCCAAGACCCTTCTAGAGCATCCCAGGACCCTTCTAAAAGCACCCAGACCCATCTAGAGCCTCCCAGGACCCTTCTATAAGCCCCCAGACCCTTCTAGAGACTCCCAGGACCCTTCGAAAAGCCCCCAGACCCTTCTAGAGCCACCCAGGACCTTTCTAAAAGCCCCCAGACCCTTCTAGAGCCTCCCAGGACCCTTCTAAAAGCCCCCAGACCATTCTAGAGCACCCCAGGACCCTTCTAAAAGCCCCCAGACCCTTCTAGAGCCACCCAGGACCCTTCTAAAATCACCCAGACCCTTCTAGAGGAACCCAGGACCCTTCTGAAAGCCAGCAGAACATTCTAGAGTCACCCAGGACCCTTCTAAAGGCACCCAGACCATTCTAGAGCCCCCCAGGACCCTTCTAAAAGCCCCCAGACCCTTCTAGAGACCCCCAGGACCATTCTGAAAGCCCCCAGAACCATCTAGAGCCCTCCAGGACCCTTCTAAAAGCCCCCAGACCCTTCTAGAGAATCCGAAGACCCTTCTAAATTTCCCCAGACCCTTCTAGAGCCGCCCCGGACCCTTCAAAAAGCCCCCAGACCCTTCTAGAGCCACCCAGGACACTTCTAAAAGTCCCCAGATTCTTCTAGATCTCCCCCGGACCCTTGTAAAAGCCCCCAGACCCTTCTAGAGGCCCCCAGGACCATTATAAAAGCACCCAGACCCTTCCAGAGCCTCCCAGGACCCTTCTACAAGCCCCCAGACCCTTCTAGAGCCGCCCAGGACCCTTCTAATAGCCCCCAGACCCGTCTAGATGACACCAGGACCCTTCTAAAAGTCCCCAGATTCTTCTAGAGCCCCCCCGGACCCTTATAAAAGCCCCCAGACCCTTCTAGACCCTCCCCGGATCCTTCTAAAAGCCCCCAGACCCTTCTAGAGCCCCCTAGGATCCTTCAAAAAGCACCCAGACCTTTCTAGACCGTCCCCGGATCATTCTAAAAGCCCCCAGACCCTTCTAGAGCCCCCCAGGATCATTCTAAAAGCCCCCAGACCCTTCTAGAGCCCCCCAGGACCCTTCTAAAAGCCCCCAGACCCATCTAGATCCTCCCAGGACCTTTCTAAAAGACCCCAGACCCTTCTAGAGCACCCCAGGACCCTTCTAAAAGCCCCCAGAACCTTCTAGAGCCCCCCAGGACCCTTCTAAAAGCCTCTAGACCCTTCTAGAGCCTCCCAGGACCCTTCGAAAAGACCCCAGACCCTTCTAGAGCCGACTAGGATCCTTCAAAAAGCATAAAGACCCTTCTAGACCGTCCCCGGATCATTCTAAAAGCCCCCAGACCCTTCTAGAGCCCCCCAGGATCATTCTAAAAGCCCCCAGACCCTTCTAGAGCCCCCTAGGACCCTTCTAAAAGCCCCCAGACCCATCTAGATCTTCCCAGGACCTTTCTAAAAGACCCCAGACCCTTCTAGAGCCTCCCAGGACCCTTCTAAAAGCCCCCAGACCATTCTAGAGCACCCCAGGACCCTTCTAAAAGCCCCCAGACCCTTCTAGAGCCCCCCAGGACTCTTCTAAAAGCCCCCAGACCCTTCTAGAGGAACCCAGGACCCTTCTGAAAGCCAGCAGAACATTCTAGAGTCACCCAGGACCCTTCTAAAGGCACCCAGACCCTTCTAGAGCCCCCCGGGACCCTTATAAAAGCACCCAGACCCTTCCAGAGCCTCACAGGTCCCTTCTAAACGCCCCCAGACCCTTCTAGACCCCTACAGGACCCTTCTAAAAGCCTCTAGACCCTTCTAGAGCCTCCCAGGACCCTTCGAAAAGAACCCAGACCCTTCTAGAGCCGACTAGGATCCTTCTAAAAGCATAAAGACCCTTCTAGACCGTCCCCGGATCATTCTAAAAGCCCCCAGACCCTTCTAGAGCCCCTCAGGACCCTTCTAAATGCCCCCAGACCCTTCTAGAGAACCCCAGGACCCATCTAAAAGCCCCCAGATCCTTCTAGAGGCCTCCAGGACCCTTCTAAAAGCCCCCAGACCCTTCTAGAGCTACCCCCGGACCATTCTAAAAGACCCCAGACCATTCTAGAGCCCCCCAGGACCCTACTAAAAGCTCCCAGACCCTTCTAGAGCCCCCCAGGACCCTTCTAAAAGACCCCAGACCCTTCTAGACCCTCCCAGGACATTTCTAAAAGCCCCCAGACCCTTCTAGATCCTCCCAGGACCTTTCTAAAAGACCCCAGAACTTTCTAGAGGACCCAGGACCCTTCTAAAAGCCCCCAGAACATTCTAGAGCCCCCCAGGACCCTTCTAAAAGCCCCCAGACCCTTCTAGAGCACCCCAGGACACTTCTAAAAGCCCCAGACCCTTCTTGAGCCCCCCAGGACCCTTCTAAAAGTCCCCAGACCCTTCTAGCATCACCCAGGACACTTCTACAAGCCCCCAGACCCTTCAAGAGCCCCCCAGGACCCTTCTAAAAGCTCCCAGACCCTTCTAGATGCCCCCAGGACCCTTCTAAAAGCCCCCAGACCCTTCTAGAGACCCCCGGACCCTTCTACAAGCCCCCAGACCCTTCTAGAACCCCCCAGGACCCTTCTAAAAGCACCCAGACCCTTCTAGAGGACCCCAGGACCCGTCTAAAAGCCTCTAGACCCTTCTAGAGCCCCCCAGGACCTTTCTAAAAGCACCCAGACCCTTCTAGAAGCTCCCCGGACCCTTATAAAAGCACCCCGACCCTTCTAGAGCCTCCCAGTACCCTTCTAAAAGCAACCAGACCCTTCTAGAGAACACCAGGAGCCTTCTAAAAGCCCCCAGACCCTTCTAGAGCCCCCCAGGATAATTCCAAAAGCCCCCAGACCCTTCTAGAGCCCCCTAGGACCCATCTAAAAGCCCCCAGACCCTTCTAGAGGCCTCTAGGACACTTCTAAAAGCCCACAGACGCTTTTAGACCCTCCCCAGATAATTCGAAAAGACCCCAGACCCTTCTAGAGCCCCCCAGGATCATTCTAAAAGCCCCCAGACCCTTCTAGAGCCCCCCAGTACCCTTCTAAAAGCCCCTAGACCCTTCTAGAGCCCCCCAGGACCCTTCTAAATGCACCCAGACCCTTCAAGAGGCACCCAGGGCCCCTCTTAATGAACCCCGTCCCTTCTAGAGCACCCCAGAACCCTTCTAAAAGTCCCCAGGCCATTCTAGAGTACCCCAGGACCCTTCTAAAAGACTCCAGACCATTCTAGAGCCCCCCCGGACCCTTCTAAAAGACCCCAGACCCTTCTAGAGGACCCCAGGACCCTTCTGAAAGCCAGCAGAACATTCTAGAGTCACCCAGGACCCTTCTAAAGGCACCCAGACCCTTCTAGAGCCCCCCAGGACCCTTCTAAAAGCTCCCAGACCCTTCTAGAGACCCCCAGGACCCTTCTGAAAGCCCCCAGAACCTTCTAGAGCCCTCCAGGACCCTTCTAAAAGCACCCAGACCCTTCTAGAGCATCCGAGGACCCTTCTAAAATTCCCCAGACACTTCTAGAGCACCCCAGGACACTTCTAAAAGCACCCAGAACCTTCTAGAGCCCCACCGGACCCTTCTAAAAGCCCCCAGACCCTTCTAGAGCCACCCAGGACCCTTCTAAAAGCCCCCAGACCCTTCTAGAGCCACCCAGGACCCTTCTAAAACCACCCAGACCCTTCTAGAGCACCCCAGGACCCTTCTGAAAGACCTCAGAACATTCTAGAGCCCCCCAGGACCATTCTAAAAGCACCCAGACCCTTCTAGAGCATCCGAGGACCCTTATAAAAGAACCCAGACCCTTCTAGAGCATCCCAGGACCCTTCTAAAAGCCCCCAGACCCTTCTAGAGTCCCCTAGGACCCTTCTAAAACCCCCCAGAACCCCTTAGAGCCACCCATTACTCTTCTAAAAGCCCCCAGACCCTTCTAGAGCCTCCCAGGACCCTTCTAAAAGCACCCAGACACTTCTAGAGCACCCCAATACCATTCTAAAGGCCCCCAGACCTTTCTAGACCCTCCCCGGATCATTCTAAAAGCCCCCAGACCCTTCAAGAGCCCCCCAGGATCATTCTAAAAGCCCCCAGACCCTTCTAGAGCCCACTAGGACCCTTCTATAAGCCCCCAGACCCTTCTAGAGGCCCCTAGGACCCTTCTAAAAGACCCCAGACCCTTCTAGACCCTCCCCGGATCCTTCGAAAAGACCCCAGACCCTTCTAGAGCCCCCCAGGATCATTCTAAAAGCCCCCAGACCATTCTAGAGGCCCCCAGGAACCTTCTAAAAGCCCCCAGACCATTCTAGAGCCCCCCAGGACCCTTCTAAAGGCCCCCAGACCCTTCTAGACCCTCCCCGGATCATTCTAAAAGCCCCCGGATTTTTCTAGAGCCTCCCAGGACCCTTCTAATAGCCCCCCGACCTTTCTAGACCCTCCCCGGATCCTTCTAAATGAACCCAGACCTTTCTAGGGCCCCCCAGAACCCCTCTAAAAGCCTCCAGACCCTTGTAGAGCCCCCCAGGACCCGTCTAAAAGCGCCCAGACCCTTCTAGACCCTCCCCTGATCATTCTAAAAGACCCCAGACCCTTCTAAAACCTCCCAGGACTATTCTAAAAGAACCCAGACCCTTCTAGACCCTCCCCGGATTATTCTAAAAGACCCCAGACCCTTCTAGAGTCCCCCAAGACCCTTCTAAAAGCCTCCAGACCCTTCTAGAGCCCCCCCGAACCATTCTAATAGTTCTCAGACCCTTCTAGAGGCCCCCAGGACCCTTCTATAAGTCCCCAGACCCTTCTAGAGAACCCCAGGAACATTCTAAAAGGCCCCAGACCATTCTAGAGCCTCCCAGGAGCCTTCTAAAAACCCCCAGACCCTTCTAGAGCCCCCCCGGACCACTCTAATAGATCCCAGACCCTTCTAGAGGCCCCCAGGATACTTCTAAATGCCCACAGACCCTTCTAGAGAACCCCGGGACCCTTCTAAAAGCCCCCAGACCCCTCTAGAGCCCCCCAGGACCCTTCTAAAAGCACTCAGACCCTTCTAGAGGGCCCCAGGACCCTTCTAAAAGCACCCAGACCCTTATAGAGCCTCCCAGGACCATTCTAAAAGCCCCCAGACCCTTCTAGACGCCCCCAGGACCCTTCTAAAAGCCCCCAGACCCTTCTAGAGCCCCCCAGGACCCTTCTGAAAGGCCACAGACACATCTAGACACTCCCCGGATCTTTCTAAAAGACCCCAGACACTTCTAGAGATCCCCAGGAGCATTCTAAAAGCCCCCAGACCCTTCTAGAGCACTCCAGGACCCTTCTAAAAGCCCCCAGACCCTTCTAGAGCCCCCCAGGGCACCTCTTAAGGCACCCCGTCCCTTCTAGGACACCCCAGGACCCTTCTTAAAGTCCCCAGACCCTTCTAGAGCACCCCAGGACCCTTCTAAAAGCCCCCAGACCCTTCTAGAGCACCCCCGGACCCTTCTAAAAGCCTCCAGACCCTTCTAGAGGACCCCTGGACCCTTCTGAAAGCCCCCAGAACCTTCTAGAGCATCCCAGGACAGTTCTAAAAGCCCCCAGACCCTTCTAGAGCATCCCAGGACAGATCTAAAAGCCCCCAGACCCTTCTAGAGCCTCCCAGGACCCTTCTAAAAGCTCCCAGACCCTTCTAGAGACCACCAGGACCCTTCTAAAAGCCCCCAGACCCTTCTAGAGCCACCCAGGACGCTTCTAAAAGCCCCCAGACCCATCTAGAGACCTCCAGGACCCTTCTAAAAGCCCCCAGACCCTTCTAGAGCCCCCCAGGACCCTTCTAAAAGCCCCCAGACCCTTCTAGAGCACCCCAGGACCCTTCTAAAAGCCCCCAGACCCTTCTTGAGCCCCCAGGACCCTTCTAAAAGCCCCCAGACCCTTCTAGCGGCACCCAGGACCCTTCTACAAGCCCCCAGACCCTTCTAGAGCCCCCCAGAATCCTTCTAAAAGCTCCCAGAGCTTTCTAGATGCCCCCAGGACTCTTCTAAAAGCCCCCAGACCCTTCTAGAGCCCCCCAGGACCCTTCTACAAGCCCCCAGACCATTCTAGAGCCACCCAGGACCCTTCTAAAAGCACCCAGACCCTTCTAGGGCCCCCGGGACCCGTCTAAAAGCCTCTAGACCCTTCTAGAGCCCCCCAGGACCTTTCTAAAAGCACCCAGACCCTTCTAGAGGCTCCCCGGACCCTTATAAAAGCACCCCGACCCTTCTAGAGCCTCCCAGTACCCTTCTAAAAGCACCCAGACCCTTCTAGAGGCTCCCCGGACCCGTCTAAAAGCGCCAAGACCCTTCTAGACCCTCCCCTGATCATTCTAAAAGACCCCAGACCCTTCTAAAACCTCCCAAGACTATTCTAAAAGAACCCAGACCCTTCTAGACCCTCCACGGATTATTCTAAAAGACCCCAGACCCTTCTAGAGCCCCCCAAGACCCTTCTAAAAGCCTCCAGACCCTTCTAGAGCCCCCCCGAACCACTCTAATAGTTCTCAGACCCTTCTAGAGGCCCCCAGGACCCTTCTATAAGTCCCCAGACCCTTCTAGAGAACCCCAGGAACATTCTAAAAGGCCCCAGACCATTCTAGAGCCTCCCAGGAGCCTTCTAAAAACACCCAGACCCTTCTAGAGCCCCCCCGGACCACTCTAATAGATCCCAGACCCTTCTAGAGGCCCCCAGGATACTTCTAAATGCCCCCAGACCCTTCTAGAGAACCCCGGGACCCTTCTAAAAGCCCCCAGACCCCTCTAGAGCCCCCCAGGACCCTTCTAAAAGCCCCCAGAACCTTCTAGACCCTCCCCGGATCATTCTAAAAGCCCCCAGACCCTTCTAGACGCCCCCAGGACCCTTCTAAAAGCCCCCAGACCCTTCTAGAGCCCCCCAGGACCCTTCTGAAAGGCCGCAGACACATCTAGACACTCCCCGGATCTTTCTAAAAGAACCCAGACACTTCTAGAGATCCCCAGGAGCATTCTAAAAGCCCCCAGACCCTTCTAGAGCACTCCAGGACCCTTCTAAAAGCCCCCAGACCCTCCTAGATCCCCCCAGTGCCCCTCTTAAGGCACCCCGTCCCTTCTAGGACACCCCAGGACCCTTCTTAAAGTCCCCAGACCCTTCTAGAGCACACCAGGACATATCTAAAAGCCCCCAGACCCTTCTAGAGCCCCCCAGGACCTTTCTAAAATCACCCAGACCCTTCTAGAGGCTCCCCGGACCCTTATAAAAGCACCCAGACCCTTGTAGAGCCTCCCAGTACCCTTCTAAAAGCAACCAGACCCTTCTAGAGAACCCCAGGACCCTTCTAAAAGTCCCCAGACCCTTCTAGACCCTCCCCGGATCCTTCTAAAAGCCCCCAGACCCTTCTAGAGCCCCCTAGGATCCTTCAAAAAGCACCCAGACCTTTCTAGACCGTCCCCGGATCATTCTAAAAGCCCCCAGACCCTTCTAGAGCCCCCCAGGATCATTCTAAAAGCCCCCAGACCCTTCTAGAGCCCCCTAGGACCCATCTAAAAGCCCCCAGACCCTTCTAGAGGCCCCTAGGACCCTTCTAAAAGCCCCCAGACCCTTCTAGACCCTCCCCGGATCCTTCGAAAAGCCCCCAGACCCTTCTAGAGCCCCCCAGAATCATTCTAAAAGCCCCCAGACCCTTCTAGAGCCCCCCAGTACCCTTCTAAAAGTCCCTAGACCCTTCTAGAGTCCCCCAGGACCCTTCTAAATGCCCCCAGACTATTCAAGAGGCACCAAGGGCCCCTCTTAAGGAACCCAGTCCCTTCTAGAGCACCCCAGAACCCTTCCAAAAGTCCCCAGACCCTTCTAGAGCCCCCCCGGACCCTTATAAAAGACCCCAGACCTTTCTAGATGACCCCAGGACCCTTCTGAAAGCTAGCAGAACATTCTAGAGTCACCCAGGACCCTTCTAAAGGCACACAGACCCTTCTAGAGCCCCCCAGGACCCTTCTAAAAGCGCCCAGACCCTTCTAGAGACCCCCAGGACCCTTCTAAAATACCCCAGACCCTTCTAGAGCACCCCAGGACACTTCTAAAAGCACCCAGACCCTTCTAGAGCCCCCCCGAACCCTTCTAAAAGCCCCCAGACCCTTCTAGAGCCACCCAGGACCATTCTAAAAGCACCCAGAACCTTCTAGAGCCCCCCAAGACCCTTCTACAAGCCCCAAGACCCTTCTAGAGCATCCCAGGACCCTTCTAAAAGCACCCAGACCCATCTAGAGCCTCCCAGGACCCTTCTATAAGCCCCCAGACCCTTCTAGAGACTCCCAGGACACTTCGAAAAGCCCCCAGACCCTTCTAGAGCCCCCCCGGACCCTTATAAAAGCCCCCAGACCCTTCTAGACCCTCCCCGGATCCTTCTAAAAGCCCCCAGACCCTTCTAGAGCCCCCTAGGATCCTTCAAAAAGCACCCAGACCTTTCTAGACCGTCCCCGGATCATTCTAAAAGCCCCCAGACCCTTCTAGAGCCCCCCAGGATCATTCTAAAAGCCCCCAGACCCTTCTAGAGCCCCCCAGGACCCTTCTAAAAGCCCCCAAACCCATCTAGATCCTCCCAGGACCTTTCTAAAAGACCCCAGACCCTTCTAGAGCCTCCCAGGACCCTTCTAAAAGCCCCCAGACCCTTCTAGAGCACCCCAGGACCCTTCTAAAAGACCCCAGAACCTTCTAGAGCCCCCCAGGACCCTTCTGAAAGCCAGCAGAACATTCTAGAGTCACCCAGGACCCTTCTAAAGGCACACAGACCCTTCTAGAGCCCCCCAGGACCTTTCTACAAGCACCCAGACCCTTCTAGAGCCCCCCCGGACCCTTGTAAAAGACCCCAGACCTTTCTAGATGACCCCAGGACCCTTCTGAAAGCTAGCAGAACATTCTAGAGTCACCCAGGACCCTTCTAAAGGCACACAGACCCTTCTAGAGCCCCCCAGGACCCTTCTAAAAGCGCCCAGACCCTTCTAGAGACCCCCAGGACCCTTCTAAAATACCCCAGACCCTTCTAGAGCACCCCAGGACACTTCTAAAAGCACCCAGACCCTTCTAGAGCCCCCCCGAACCCTTCTAAAAGCCCCCAGACCCTTCTAGAGCCACCCAGGACCATTCTAAAAGCACCCATAACCTTCTAGAGCCCCCCAAGACCCTTCTACAAGCCCCAAGACCCTTCTAGAGCATCCCAGGACCCTTCTAAAAGCACCCAGACCCATCTAGAGCCTCCCAGGACCCTTCTATAAGCCCCCAGACCCTTCTAGAGACTCCCAGGACACTTCGAAAAGCCCCCAGACCCTTCTAGAGCCACCCAGGACCTTTCTAAAAGCCCCCAGACCCTTCTAGAGCCTCCCAGGACCCTTCTAAAAGCCCCCAGACCATTCTAGAGCCCCCCAGGACCCTTCTAAAAGCCCCCAGACCCTTCTAGAGACCCCCAGGACCATTCTGAAAGCCCCCAGAACCATCTAGAGCCCTCCAGGACCCTTCTAAAAGCCCCCAGACCCTTCTAGAGAATCCGAAGACCCTTCTAAATTTCCCCAGACCCTTCTAGAGCCCCCCCGGACCCTTCAAAAAGCCCCCAGACCCTTCTAGAGCCACCCAGGACACTTCTAAAAGTCCCCAGATTCTTCTAGATCCCCCCCGGACCCTTGTAAAAGCCCCCAGACCCTTCTAGAGGCCCCCAGGACCATTATAAAAGCACCCAGACCCTTCCAGAGCCTCCCAGGACCCTTCTACAAGCCCCCAGACCCTTCTAGAGCCGCCCAGGACCCTTCTAATAGCCCCCAGACCCGTCTAGATGACACCAGGACCCTTCTAAAAGTCCCCAGATTCTTCTAGAGCCCCCCCGGACCCTTATAAAAGCCCCCAGACCCTTCTAGACCCTCCCCGGATCCTTCTAAAAGCCCCCAGACCCTTCTAGAGCCCCCTAGGATCCTTCAAAAAGCACCCAGACCTTTCTAGACCGTCCCCGGATCATTCTAAAAGCCCCCAGACCCTTCTAGAGCCCCCCAGGATCATTCTAAAAGCCCCCAGACCCTTCTAGAGCCCCCCAGGACCCTTCTAAAAGCCCCCAAACCCATCTAGATCCTCCCAGGACCTTTCTAAAAGACCCCAGACCCTTCTAGAGCCTCCCAGGACCCTTCTAAAAGCCCCCAGACCCTTCTAGAGCACCCCAGGACCCTTCTAAAAGACCCCAGAACCTTCTAGAGCCCCCCAGGACCCTTCTAAAAGCCTCTAGACCCTTCTAGACCCTCCAAGGACCCTTCGAAAAGACCCCAGACCCTTCAAGAGCCGACTAGGATCCTTCAAAAAGCATAAAGACCCTTCTAGACCGTCCCCGGATCATTCTAAAAGCCCCCAGACCCTTCTAGAGCCCCCCAGGATCATTCTAAAAGCCCCCAGACCCTTCTAGAGCCCCCTAGGACCCTTCTAAAAGCCCCCAGACCCATCTAGATCTTCCCAGGACCTTTCTAAAAGACCCCAGACCCTTCTAGAGCCTCCCAGGACCCTTCTAAAAGCCCCCAGACCATTCTAGAGCACCCCAGGACCCTTCTAAAAGCCCCCAGACCCTTCTAGAGCCCCCCAGGACCCTTCTAAAAGCCCCCAGACCCTTCTAGAGGAACCCAGGACCCTTCTGAAAGCCAGCAGAACATTCTAGAGTCACCCAGGACCCTTCTAAAGGCACCCAGACCCTTCTAGAGCCCCCCGGGACCCTTATAAAAGCACCCAGACCCTTCCAGAGCCTCACAGGTCCCTTCTAAACGCCCCCAGACCCTTCTAGACCCCTACAGGACCCTTCTAAAAGCCTCTAGACCCTTCTAGAGCCTCCCAGGACCCTTCGAAAAGACCCCAGACCCTTCTAGAGCCGACTAGGATCCTTCAAAAAGCATAAAGACCCTTCTAGACCGTCCCCGGATCATTCTAAAACCCCCCAGACCCTTCTAGAGCCCCTCAGGACCCTTCTAAATGCCCCCAGACCCTTCTAGAGAACCCCAGGACCCATCTAAAAGGCCCCAGATCCTTCTAGAGGCCTCCAGGACCCTTCTAAAAGCCCCCAGACCCTTCTAGAGCCCCCCAGTACCCTTCTAAAAGTCCCTAGACCATTCTAGAGTCCCCCAGGACCCTTCTAAATGCCCCCAGACTATTCAAGAGGCACCAAGGGCCCCTCTTAAGGAACCCAGTCCCTTCTAGAGCACCCCAGAACCCTTCCAAAAGTCCCCAGACCCTTCTAGAGCCCCCCCGGACCCTTATAAAAGACCCCAGACCTTTCTAGATGACCCCAGGACCCTTCTGAAAGCTAGCAGAACATTCTAGAGTCACCCAGGACCCTTCTAAAGGCACACAGACCCTTCTAGAGCCCCCCAGGACCCTTCTAAAAGCGCCCAGACCCTTCTAGAGACCCCCAGGACCCTTCTAAAATACCCCAGACCCTTCTAGAGCACCCCAGGACACTTCTAAAAGCACCCAGACCCTTCTAGAGCCCCCCCGAACCCTTCTAAAAGCCCCCAGACCCTTCTAGAGCCACCCAGGACCATTCTAAAAGCACCCATAACCTTCTAGAGCCCCCCAAGACCCTTCTACAAGCCCCAAGACCCTTCTAGAGCATCCCAGGACCCTTCTAAAAGCACCCAGACCCATCTAGAGCCTCCCAGGACCCTTCTATAAGCCCCCAGACCCTTCTAGAGACTCCCAGGACACTTCGAAAAGCCCCCAGACCCTTCTAGAGCCACCCAGGACCTTTCTAAAAGCCCCCAGACCCTTCTAGAGCCTCCCAGGACCCTTCTAAAAGCCCCCAGACCATTCTAGAGCACCCCAGGACCCTTCTAAAAGCCCCCAGACCCTTCTAGAGCCACCCAGGACCCTTCTAAAATCACCCAGACCCTTCTAGAGGAACCCAGGACCCTTCTGAAATCCAGCAGAACATTCTAGAGTCACCCAGGACCCTTCTAAAGGCACCCAGACCATTCTAGAGCCCCCCAGGACCCTTCTAAAAGCCCCCAGACCCTTCTAGAGACCCCCAGGACCATTCTGAAAGCCCCCAGAACCATCTAGAGCCCTCCAGGACCCTTCTAAAAGCCCCCAGACCCTTCTAGAGAATCCGAAGACCCTTCTAAATTTCCCCAGACCCTTCTAGAGCCCCCCCGGACCCTTCAAAAAGCCCCCAGACCCTTCTAGAGCCACCCAGGACACTTCTAAAAGTCCCCAGATTCTTCTAGATCCCCCCCGGACCCTTGTAAAAGCCCCCAGACCCTTCTAGAGGCCCCCAGGACCATTATAAAAGCACCCAGACCCTTCCAGAGCCTCCCAGGACCCTTCTACAAGCCCCCAGACCCTTCTAGAGCCGCCCAGGACCCTTCTAATAGCCCCCAGACCCGTCTAGATGACACCAGGACCCTTCTAAAAGTCCCCAGATTCTTCTAGAGCCCCCCCGGACCCTTATAAAAGCCCCCAGACCCTTCTAGACCCTCCCCGGATCCTTCTAAAAGCCCCCAGACCCTTCTAGAGCCCCCTAGGATCCTTCAAAAAGCACCCAGACCTTTCTAGACCGTCCCCGGATCATTCTAAAAGCCCCCAGACCCTTCTAGAGCCCCCCAGGATCATTCTAAAAGCCCCCAGACCCTTCTAGAGCCCCCCCGGACCCTTCAAAAAGCCCCCAGACCCTTCTAGAGCCACCCAGGACACTTCTAAAAGTCCCCAGATTCTTCTAGATCCCCCCCGGACCCTTGTAAAAGCCCCCAGACCCTTCTAGAGGCCCCCAGGACCATTATAAAAGCACCCAGACCCTTCCAGAGCCTCCCAGGACCCTTCTACAAGCCCCCAGACCCTTCTAGAGCCGCCCAGGACCCTTCTAATAGCCCCCAGACCCGTCTAGATGACACCAGGACCCTTCTAAAAGTCCCCAGATTCTTCTAGAGCCCCCCCGGACCCTTATAAAAGCCCCCAGACCCTTCTAGACCCTCCCCGGATCCTTCTAAAAGCCCCCAGACCCTTCTAGAGCCCCCTAGGATCCTTCAAAAAGCACCCAGACCTTTCTAGACCGTCCCCGGATCATTCTAAAAGCCCCCAGACCCTTCTAGAGCCCCCCAGGATCATTCTAAAAGCCCCCAGACCCTTCTAGAGCCCCCCAGGACCCTTCTAAAAGCCCCCAAACCAATCTAGATCCTCCCAGGACCTTTCTAAAAGACCCCAGACCCTTCTAGAGCCTCCCAGGACCCTTCTAAAAGCCCCCAGACCCTTCTAGAGCACCCCAGGACCCTTCTAAAAGACCCCAGAACCTTCTAGAGCCCCCCAGGACCCTTCTAAAAGCCTCTAGACCCTTCTAGACCCTCCAAGGACCCTTCGAAAAGACCCCAGACCCTTCTAGAGCCGACTAGGATCCTTCAAAAAGCATAAAGACCCTTCTAGACCGTCCCCGGATCATTCTAAAAGCCCCCAGACCCTTCTAGAGCCCCCCAGGATCATTCTAAAAGCCCCCAGACCCTTCTAGAGCCCCCTAGGACCCTTCTAAAAGCCCCCAGACCCATCTAGATCTTCCCAGGACCTTTCTAAAAGACCCCAGACCCTTCTAGAGCCTCCCAGGACCCTTCTAAAAGCCCCCAGACCATTCTAGAGCACCCCAGGACCCTTCTAAAAGCCCCCAGACCCTTCTAGAGCCCCCCAGGACCCTTCTAAAAGCCCCCAGACCCTTCTAGAGGAACCCAGGACCCTTCTGAAAGCCAGCAGAACATTCTAGAGTCACCCAGGACCCTTCTAAAGGCACCCAGACCCTTCTAGAGCCCCCCGGGACCCTTATAAAAGCACCCAGACCCTTCCAGAGCCTCACAGGTCCCTTCTAAACGCCCCCAGACCCTTCTAGACCCCTACAGGACCCTTCTAAAAGCCTCTAGACCCTTCTAGAGCCTCCCAGGACCCTTCGAAAAGACCCCAGACCCTTCTAGAGCCGACTAGGATCCTTCAAAAAGCATAAAGACCCTTCTAGACCGTCCCCGGATCATTCTAAAAGCCCCCAGACCCTTCTAGAGCCCCTCAGGACCCTTCTAAATGCCCCCAGACCCTTCTAGAGAACCCCAGGACCCATCTAAAAGGCCCCAGATCCTTCTAGAGGCCTCCAGGACCCTTCTAAAAGCCCCCAGACCCTTCTAGAGCCCCCCAGTACCCTTCTAAAAGTCCCTAGACCATTCTAGAGTCCCCCAGGACCCTTCTAAATGCCCCCAGACTATTCAAGAGGCACCAAGGGCCCCTCTTAAGGAACCCAGTCCCTTCTAGAGCACCCCAGAACCCTTCCAAAAGTCCCCAGACCCTTCTAGAGCCCCCCCGGACCCTTATAAAAGACCCCAGACCTTTCTAGATGACCCCAGGACCCTTCTGAAAGCTAGCAGAACATTCTAGAGTCACCCAGGACCCTTCTAAAGGCACACAGACCCTTCTAGAGCCCCCCAGGACCCTTCTAAAAGCGCCCAGACCCTTCTAGAGACCCCCAGGACCCTTCTAAAATACCCCAGACCCTTCTAGAGCACCCCAGGACACTTCTAAAAGCACCCAGACCCTTCTAGAGCCCCCCCGAACCCTTCTAAAAGCCCCCAGACCCTTCTAGAGCCACCCAGGACCATTCTAAAAGCACCCATAACCTTCTAGAGCCCCCCAAGACCCTTCTACAAGCCCCAAGACCCTTCTAGAGCATCCCAGGACCCTTCTAAAAGCACCCAGACCCATCTAGAGCCTCCCAGGACCCTTCTATAAGCCCCCAGACCCTTCTAGAGACTCCCAGGACACTTCGAAAAGCCCCCAGACCCTTCTAGAGCCACCCAGGACCTTTCTAAAAGCCCCCAGACCCTTCTAGAGCCTCCCAGGACCCTTCTAAAAGCCCCCAGACCATTCTAGAGCACCCCAGGACCCTTCTAAAAGCCCCCAGACCCTTCTAGAGCCACCCAGGACCCTTCTAAAATCACCCAGACCCTTCTAGAGGAACCCAGGACCCTTCTGAAATCCAGCAGAACATTCTAGAGTCACCCAGGACCCTTCTAAAGGCACCCAGACCATTCTAGAGCCCCCCAGGACCCTTCTAAAAGCCCCCAGACCCTTCTAGAGACCCCCAGGACCATTCTGAAAGCCCCCAGAACCATCTAGAGCCCTCCAGGACCCTTCTAAAAGCCCCCAGACCCTTCTAGAGAATCCGAAGACCCTTCTAAATTTCCCCAGACCCTTCTAGAGCCCCCCCGGACCCTTCAAAAAGCCCCCAGACCCTTCTAGAGCCACCCAGGACACTTCTAAAAGTCCCCAGATTCTTCTAGATCCCCCCCGGACCCTTGTAAAAGCCCCCAGACCCTTCTAGAGGCCCCCAGGACCATTATAAAAGCACCCAGACCCTTCCAGAGCCTCCCAGGACCCTTCTACAAGCCCCCAGACCCTTCTAGAGCCGCCCAGGACCCTTCTAATAGCCCCCAGACCCGTCTAGATGACACCAGGACCCTTCTAAAAGTCCCCAGATTCTTCTAGAGCCCCCCCGGACCCTTATAAAAGCCCCCAGACCCTTCTAGACCCTCCCCGGATCCTTCTAAAAGCCCCCAGACCCTTCTAGAGCCCCCTAGGATCCTTCAAAAAGCACCCAGACCTTTCTAGACCGTCCCCGGATCATTCTAAAAGCCCCCAGACCCTTCTAGAGCCCCCCAGGATCATTCTAAAAGCCCCCAGACCCTTCTAGAGCCCCCCCGGACCCTTCAAAAAGCCCCCAGACCCTTCTAGAGCCACCCAGGACACTTCTAAAAGTCCCCAGATTCTTCTAGATCCCCCCCGGACCCTTGTAAAAGCCCCCAGACCCTTCTAGAGGCCCCCAGGACCATTATAAAAGCACCCAGACCCTTCCAGAGCCTCCCAGGACCCTTCTACAAGCCCCCAGACCCTTCTAGAGCCGCCCAGGACCCTTCTAATAGCCCCCAGACCCGTCTAGATGACACCAGGACCCTTCTAAAAGTCCCCAGATTCTTCTAGAGCCCCCCCGGACCCTTATAAAAGCCCCCAGACCCTTCTAGACCCTCCCCGGATCCTTCTAAAAGCCCCCAGACCCTTCTAGAGCCCCCTAGGATCCTTCAAAAAGCACCCAGACCTTTCTAGACCGTCCCCGGATCATTCTAAAAGCCCCCAGACCCTTCTAGAGCCCCCCAGGATCATTCTAAAAGCCCCCAGACCCTTCTAGAGCCCCCCAGGACCCTTCTAAAAGCCCCCAAACCAATCTAGATCCTCCCAGGACCTTTCTAAAAGACCCCAGACCCTTCTAGAGCCTCCCAGGACCCTTCTAAAAGCCCCCAGACCCTTCTAGAGCACCCCAGGACCCTTCTAAAAGACCCCAGAACCTTCTAGAGCCCCCCAGGACCCTTCTAAAAGCCTCTAGACCCTTCTAGACCCTCGAAGGACCCTTCGAAAAGACCCCAGACCCTTCTAGAGCCGACTAGGATCCTTCAAAAAGCATAAAGACCCTTCTAGACCGTCCCCGGATCATTCTAAAAGCCCCCAGACCCTTCTAGAGCCCCCCAGGATCATTCTAAAAGCCCCCAGACCCTTCTAGAGCCCCCTAGGACCCTTCTAAAAGCCCCCAGACCCATCTAGATCTTCCCAGGACCTTTCTAAAAGACCCCAGACCCTTCTAGAGCCTCCCAGGACCCTTCTAAAAGCCCCCAGACCATTCTAGAGCACCCCAGGACCCTTCTAAAAGCCCCCAGACCCTTCTAGAGCCCCCCAGGACCCTTCTAAAAGCCCCCAGACCCTTCTAGAGGAACCCAGGACCCTTCTGAAAGCCAGCAGAACATTCTAGAGTCACCCAGGACCCTTCTAAAGGCACCCAGACCCTTCTAGAGCCCCCCGGGACCCTTATAAAAGCACCCAGACCCTTCCAGAGCCTCACAGGTCCCTTCTAAACGCCCCCAGACCCTTCTAGACCCCTACAGGACCCTTCTAAAAGCCTCTAGACCCTTCTAGAGCCTCCCAGGACCCTTCGAAAAGACCCCAGACCCTTCTAGAGCCGACTAGGATCCTTCAAAAAGCATAAAGACCCTTCTAGACCGTCCCCGGATCATTCTAAAAGCCCCCAGACCCTTCTAGAGCCCCTCAGGACCCTTCTAAATGCCCCCAGACCCTTCTAGAGAACCCCAGGACCCATCTAAAAGGCCCCAGATCCTTCTAGAGGCCTCCAGGACCCTTCTAAAAGCCCCCAGACCCTTCTAGAGCCCCCCCGGACCCTTATAAAAGACCCCAGACCTTTCTAGATGACCCCAGGACCCTTCTGAAAGCTAGCAGAACATTCTAGAGTCACCCAGGACCCTTCTAAAGGCACACAGACCCTTCTAGAGCCCCCCAGGACCCTTCTAAAAGCGCCCAGACCCTTCTAGAGACCCCCAGGACCCTTCTAAAATACCCCAGACCCTTCTAGAGCACCCCAGGACACTTCTAAAAGCACCCAGACCCTTCTAGAGCCCCCCCGAACCCTTCTAAAAGCCCCCAGACCCTTCTAGAGCCACCCAGGACCATTCTAAAAGCACCCAGAACCTTCTAGAGCCCCCCAAGACCCTTCTACAAGCCCCAAGACCCTTCTAGAGCATCCCAGGACCCTTCTAAAAGCACCCAGACCCATCTAGAGCCTCCCAGGACCCTTCTATAAGCCCCCAGACCCTTCTAGAGACTCCCAGGACACTTCGAAAAGCCCCCAGACCCTTCTAGAGCCACCCAGGACCTTTCTAAAAGCCCCCAGACCCTTCTAGAGCCTCCCAGGACCCTTCTAAAAGCCCCCAGACCATTCTAGAGCACCCCAGGACCCTTCTAAAAGCCCCCAGACCCTTCTAGGGCCACCCAGGACCCTTCTAAAATCACCCAGACCCTTCTAGAGGAACCCAGGACCCTTCTGAAATCCAGCAGAACATTCTAGAGTCACCCAGGACCCTTCTAAAGGCACCCAGACCATTCTAGAGTCCCCCAGGACCCTTCTAAAAGCCCCCAGACCCTTCTAGAGACCCCCAGGACCATTCTGAAAGCCCCCAGAACCATCTAGAGCCCTCCAGGACCCTTCTAAAAGCCCCCAGACCCTTCTAGAGAATCCGAAGACCCTTCTAAATTTCCCCAGACCCTTCTAGAGCCCCCCCGGACCCTTCAAAAAGCCCCCAGACCCTTCTAGAGCCACCCAGGACACTTCTAAAAGTCCCCAGATTCTTCTAGATCCCCCCCGGACCCTTGTAAAAGCCCCCAGACCCTTCTAGAGGCCCCCAGGACCATTATAAAAGCACCCAGACCCTTCCAGAGCCGCCCAGGACCCTTCTACAAGCCCCCAGACCCTTCTAGAGCCGCCCAGGACCCTTCTAATAGCCCCCAGACCCGTCTAGATGACACCAGGACCCTTCTAAAAGTCCCCAGATTCTTCTAGAGCCCCCCCGGACCCTTATAAAAGCCCCCAGACCCTTCTAGACCCTCCCCGGATCCTTCTAAAAGCCCCCAGACCCTTCTAGAGCCCCCTAGGATCCTTCAAAAAGCACCCAGACCTTTCTAGACCGTCCCCGGATCATACTAAAAGCCCCCAGACCCTTCTAGAGCCCCCCAGGATCATTCTAAAAGCCCCCAGACCCTTCTAGAGCCCCCCAGGACCCTTCTAAAAGCCCCCAAACCCATCTAGATCCTCCCAGGACCTTTCTAAAAGACCCCAGACCCTTCTAGAGCCTCCCAGGACCCTTCTAAAAGCCCCCAGACCCTTCTAGAGCACCCCAGGACCCTTCTAAAAGCCCCCAGAACCTTCTAGAGCCCCCCAGGACCCTTCTAAAAGCCTCTAGACCCTTCTAGACCCTCCAAGGACCCTTCGAAAAGACCCCAGACCCTTCTAGAGCCGACTAGGATCCTTCAAAAAGCATAAAGACCCTTCTAGACCGTCCCCGGATCATTCTAAAAGCCCCCAGACCCTTCTAGAGCCCCCCAGGATCATTCTAAAAGCCCCCAGACCCTTCTAGAGCCCCCTAGGACCCTTCTAAAAGCCCCCAGACCCATCTAGATCTTCCCAGGACCTTTCTAAAAGACCCCAGACCCTTCTAGAGCCTCCCAGGACCCTTCTAAAAGCCCCCAGACCATTCTAGAGCACCCCAGGACCCTTCTAAAAGCCCCCAGACCCTTCTAGAGCCCCCCAGGACCCTTCTAAAAGCCCCCAGACCCTTCTAGAGGAACCCAGGACCCTTCTGAAAGCCAGCAGAACATTCTAGAGTCACCCAGGACCCTTCTAAAGGCACCCAGACCCTTCTAGAGCCCCCCGGGACCCTTATAAAAGCACCCAGACCCTTCCAGAGCCTCACAGGTCCCTTCTAAACGCCCCCAGACCCTTCTAGACCCCTACAGGACCCTTCTAAAAGCCTCTAGACCCTTCTAGAGCCTCCCAGGACCCTTCGAAAAGACCCCAGACCCTTCTAGAGCCGACTAGGATCCTTCAAAAAGCATAAAGACCCTTCTAGACCGTCCCCGGATCATTCTAAAAGCCCCCAGACCCTTCTAGAGCCCCTCAGGACCCTTCTAAATGCCCCCAGACCCTTCTAGAGAACCCCAGGACCCATCTAAAAGGCCCCAGATCCTTCTAGAGGCCTCCAGGACCCTTCTAAAAGCCCCCAGACCCTTCTAGAGCCCCCCAGTACCCTTCTAAAAGTCCCTAGACCCTTCTAGAGTCCCCCAGGACCCTTCTAAATGCCCCCAGACTATTCAAGAGGCACCAAGGGCCCCTCTTAAGGAACCCAGTCCCTTCTAGAGCACCCCAGAACCCTTCCAAAAGTCCCCAGACCCTTCTAGAGCCCCCCCGGACCCTTATAAAAGACCCCAGACCTTTCTAGATGACCCCAGGACCCTTCTGAAAGCTAGCAGAACATTCTAGAGTCACCCAGGACCCTTCTAAAGGCACACAGACCCTTCTAGAGCCCCCCAGGACCCTTCTAAAAGCGCCCAGACCCTTCTAGAGACCCCCAGGACCCTTCTAAAATACCCCAGACCCTTCTAGAGCACCCCAGGACACTTCTAAAAGCACCCAGACCCTTCTAGAGCCCCCCCGAACCCTTCTAAAAGCCCCCAGACCCTTCTAGAGCCACCCAGGACCATTCTAAAAGCACCCAGAACCTTCTAGAGCCCCCCAAGACCCTTCTACAAGCCCCCAGACCCTTCTAGAGCATCCCAGGACCCTTCTAAAAGCACCCAGACCCATCTAGAGCCTCCCAGGACCCTTCTATAAGCCCCCAGACCCTTCTAGAGACACCCAGGACACTTCGAAAAGCCCCAGACCCTTCTAGAGCCACCCAGGACCTTTCTAAAAGCCCCCAGACCCTTCTAGAGCCTCCCAGGACCCTTCTAAAAGCCCCCAGACCATTCTAGAGCACCCCAGGACCCTTCTAAAAGCCCCCAGACCCTTCTAGAGCCACCCAGGACCCTTCTAAAATCACCCAGACCCTTCTAGAGGAACCCAGGACCCTTCTGAAATCCAGCAGAACATTCTAGAGTCACCCAGGACCCTTCTAAAGGCACCCAGACCATTCTAGAGCCCCCCAGGACCCTTCTAAAAGCCCCCAGACCCTTCTAGAGACCCCCAGGACCATTCTGAAAGCCCCCAGAACCATCTAGAGCCCTCCAGGACCCTTCTAAAAGCCCCCAGACCCTTCTAGAGAATCCGAAGACCCTTCTAAATTTCCCCAGACCCTTCTAGAGCCCCCCCGGACCCTTCAAAAAGCCCCCAGACCCTTCTAGAGCCACCCAGGACACTTCTAAAAGTCCCCAGATTCTTCTAGATCCCCCCCGGACCCTTGTAAAAGCCCCCAGACCCTTCTAGAGGCCCCCAGGACCATTATAAAAGCACCCAGACCCTTCCAGAGCCTCCCAGGACCCTTCTACAAGCCCCCAGACCCTTCTAGAGCCGCCCGGGACCCTTCTAATAGCCCCCAGACCCGTCTAGATGACACCAGGACCCTTCTAAAAGTCCCCAGATTCTTCTAGAGCCCCCCCGGACCCTTATAAAAGCCCCCAGACCCTTCTAGACCCTCCCCGGATCCTTCTAAAAGCCCCCAGACCCTTCTAGAGCCCCCTAGGATCCTTCAAAAAGCACCCAGACCTTTCTAGACCGTCCCCGGATCATTCTAAAAGCCCCCAGACCCTTCTAGAGCCCCCCAGGATCATTCTAAAAGCCCCCAGACCCTTCTAGAGCCCCCTAGGATCCTTCAAAAAGCACCCAGACCTTTCTAGACCGTCCCCGGATCATTCTAAAAGCCCCCAGACCCTTCTAGAGCCCCCCAGGACCCTTCTAAAAGCCCCCAAACCCATCTAGATCCTCCCAGGACCTTTCTAAAAGACCCCAGACCCTTCTAGACCCTCCCCGGATCCTTCTAAAAGCCCCCAGACCCTTCTAGAGCACCCCAGGACCCTTCTAAAAGCCCCCAGAACCTTCTAGAGCCCCCCAGGACCCTTCTAAAAGCCTCTAGACCCTTCTAGACCCTCCAAGGACCCTTCGAAAAGACCCCAGACCCTTCTAGAGCCGACTAGGATCCTTCAAAAAGCATAAAGACCCTTCTAGACCGTCCCCGGATCATTCTAAAAGCACCCAGACCATTCTAGAGCCCCCCAGGATCATTCTAAAAGCCCCCAGACCCTTCTAGAGCCTCCCAGGACCCTTCTAAAAGCCCCAAGACCATTCTAGAGCACCCCAGGACCCTTCTAAAAGCCCCCAGACCCTTCTAGAGCCCCCCAGGACCCTTCTAAAAGCCCCCAGACCCTTCTAGAGGAACCCAGGACCCTTCTGAAAGCCAGCAGAACATTCTAGAGTCACCCAGGACCCTTCTAAAGGCACCCAGACCCTTCTAGAGCCCCCCGGGACCCTTATAAAAGCACCCAGATCCTTCCAGAGCCTCACAGGTCCCTTCTAAACGCCCCCAGACCCTTCTAGACCCCAACAGGACCCTTCTAAAAGCCTCTAGACCCTTCTAGAGCCTCCCAGGACCCTTCGAAAAGACCCCAGACCCTTCTAGAGCCGACTAGGATCCTTCAAAAAGCATAAAGACCCTTCTAGACCGTCCCCGGATCATTCTAAAAGCCCCCAGACCCTTCTAGAGCCCCTCAGGACCCTTCTAAATGCCCCCAGACCCTTCTAGAGAACCCCAGGACCCATCTAAAAGGCCCCAGATCCTTCTAGAGGCCTCCAGGACCCTTCTAAAAGCCCCCAGACCCTTCTAGAGCCCCCCCGGACCATTCTAAAAGACCCCAGACCCTTCTAGAGCCCCCCAGGACCCTACTAAAAGCTCCCAGACCCTTCTAGAGCCCCCAGGACCCTTCTAAAAGCCCCCAGACCCTTCTAGACCCTCCCAGGACATTTCTAAAAGCCCCCAGACCCTTCTAGATCCTCCCAGGACCTTTCTAAAAGCCCCCAGAACTTTCTAGAGGACCCTGGACCCTTCTAAAAGCCCCCAGAACATTCTAGAGCCCCCAGGACCCTTCTAAAAGCCCCCAGACCCTTCTAGAGCACCCCAGGACACTTCTAAAAGCCCCCAGACCCTTCTTGAGCCCCCCAGGACCCTTCTAAATGTCCCCAGACCCTTCTAGCATCACCCAGGACACTTCTACAAGCCCCCAGACCCTTCTAGAGCCCCCCAGGACCCTTCTAAAAGCTCCCAGACCCTTCTAGATGCCCCCAGGACCCTTCTAAAAGCCCCCAGACCCTTCTAGAGACCCCCGGACCCTTCTACAAGCCCCCAGACCCCTCTAGATCCAACCAGGACCCTTCTAAAAGCACCCAGACCCTTCTAGAGGACCCCAGGACCCGTCTAAAAGCCTCTAGACCCTTCTAGAGCCCCCCAGGACCTTTCTAAAAGCACCCAGACCCTTCTAGAGGCTCCCCGGACCCTTATAAAAGCACCCCGACCCTTCTAGAGCATCCGAGGACACTTCTAAAATTCCCCAGACACTTCTAGAGCACCCCAGGACACTTCTAAAAGCACCCAGAACCTTCTAGAGCCCCACCGGACCCTTCTAAAAGCCCCCAGACCCTTCTAGAGCCACCCAGGACCCATCTACAAGCACCCAGACCCTTCTAGAGCATCCCAGGACCCTTCTAAAAGCCCCCAGACCCATCTAGATCCTCCCAGGACCTTTCTAAAAGCCCCCAGACCCTTCTAGAGCCTCCCAGGACCCTTCTAAATGCCCCCAGACCATTCTAGAGCACCCCAGGACCCTTCTAAAAGCCCCCAGACCCTTCTAGAGCCACCCAGGACACTTCTAAAAGCCCCCAGACCCTTCTAGAGCACCCCAGGACCCTTCTGAAAGCCAGCAGAACATTCTAGAGTCACCCAGGACCATTCAAAAGGCACCCAGACCCTTCTAGAGCCCCCCAGGACCCTTCTAAAAGCCCCCAGACCCTTCTAGAGACCCCCAGGACCCTTCTAAAAGCCCCCAGAACCTTCTAGAGCCCTCCAGGACCATTCTAAAAGCCCCCAGACCCTTCTAGAGAATCCGAGGACCCTTCTAAAATTCCCCAGACCCTTCTAGAGCCCCCCCGGACCCTTCTAAAAGACCCCAGACCCTTCTAGAGCCACCCAGGAAACCTTTCAAAAACACCCCCGACCATTCTAGAGCCCCCCAGGACCCTTCTAAAACCACCCAGACCCTTCTAGAGCACCCCAGGACCCTTCTGAAAGACCTCAGAACATTCTAGAGCCCCCCAGGACCATTCTAAAAGCACCCAGACCCTTCTAGAGCATCCGAGGACCCTTATAAAAGAACCCAGACCCTTCTAGAGCATCCCAGGACCCTTCTAAAAGCCCCCAGACCCTTCTAGAGTCCCCTAGGACCCTTCTAAAACCCCCCAGAACCCCTTAGAGCCACCCATTACTTTTCTAAAAGCCCCCAGACCATTCTAGAGCCTCCCAGGACCCTTCTAAAAGCACCCAGACACTTCTAGAGCACCCCAATACCATTCTAAAGGCCCCCAGACCTTTCTAGACCCTCCCCGGATCATTCTAAAAGCCCCCAGAACCTTCAAGAGCCCCCCAGGATCATTCTAAAAGCCCCCAGACCCTTCTAGAGCCCCCTAGGACCCTTCTATAAGCCCCCAGACCCTTCTAGAGGCCCCTAGGACCCTTCTAAAAGACCCCAGACCCTTCTAGACCCTCCCCGGATCCTTCGAAAAGACCCCAGACCCTTCTAGAGCCCCCCAGGATCATTCTAAAAGCCCCGAGACCATTCTAGAGGCCCCCAGGAACCTTCTAAAAGCCCCCAGACCATTCTAGAGCCCCCCAGGACCCTTATAAAGGCCCCCAGACCCTTCTAGACCCTCCCCGGATCATTCTAAAAGCCCCCGGATTTTTCTAGAGCCTCCCAGGACCCTTCTAATAGCCCCCCGACGTTTCTAGACCCTCCCCGGATCCTTCTAAATGAACCCAGACCTTTCTAGGGCCCCCCAGAACCCCTCTAAAAGCCTCCAGACCCTTGTAGAGCCCCCCAGGACCCGTCTAAAAGCGCCCAGACCCTTCTAGACCCTCCCCTGATCATTCTAAAAGACCCCAGACCCTTCTAAAACCTCCCAGGATTATTCTAAAAGAACCCAGACCCTTCTAGACCCTCCCCGGATTATTCTAAAAGACCCCAGACCCTTCTAGAGCCCCCCAAGACCCTTCTAAAAGCCTCCAGACCCTTCTAGAGCCTCCCCGAACCACTCTAATAGTTCTCAGACCCTTCTAGAGGCCCCCAGGACCCTTCTATAAGTCCCCAGACCCTTCTAGAGAACCCCAGGAACATTCTAAAAGGCCCCAGACCATTCTAGAGCCTCCCAGGAGCCTTCTAAAAACCCCCAGACCCTTCTAGAGCCCCCCCGGACCACTCTAATAGATCCCAGACCCTTCTAGAGGCCCCCAGGATACTTCTAAATGCCCCCAGACCCTTCTAGAGAACCCCGGGACCCTTCTAAAAGACCCCAGACCCCTCTAGAGCCCCCCAGGACCCTTCTAAAAGCCCCCAGAACCTTCTAGACCCTCCCCGGATCATTCTAAAAGCCCCCAGACCCTTCTAGAGACCCCCATGACCCTTCTAAAAGCACTCAGACCCTTCTAGAGGGCCCCAGGACCCTTCTAAAAGCACCCAGACCCTTATAGAGCCTCCCAGGACCATTCTAAAAGACCCCAGACCCTTCTAGACGCCCCCAGGACCCTTCTAAAAGCCCCCAGACCCTTCTAGAGCCCCCCAGGACCCTTCTGAAAGGCCGCAGACACATCTAGACACTCCCCGGATCTTTCTAAAAGACCCCAGACACTTCTAGAGATCCCCAGGAGCATTCTAAAAGCCCCCAGACCCTTCTAGAGCACTCCAGGACCCTTCTAAAAGCCCCCAGACCCTTCTAGAGCCCCCCAGGCCCCCTCTTAAGGCACCCCGTCCCTTCTAGGACACCCCAGGACCCTTCTTAAAGTCCCCAGACCCTTCTAGAGCACCCCAGGACCCTTCTAAAAGCCCCCAGACCCTTCTAGAGCCCCCCCGGACCCTTCTAAAAGCCTCCAGACCCTTCTAGAGGACCCCTGGACCCTTCTGAAAGCCCCCAGAACCTTCTAGAGCATCCCAGGACAGTTCTAAAAGCCCCCAGACCCTTCTAGAGCATCCCAGGACAGATCTAAAAGCCCCCAGACCCTTCTAGAGCCTCCCAGGACCCTTCTAAAAGCTCCCAGACCCTTCTAGAGACCCCCAGGACCCTTCTAAAAGCCCCCAGACCCTTCTAGAGCCACCCAGGACGCTTCTAAAAGCCCCCAGACCCATCTAGAGACCTCCAGGACCCTTCTAAAAGCCCCCAGACCCTTCTAGAGCCCCCCAGGACCCTTCTAAAAGCACCCAGACCCTTCTAGAGCACCCCAGGACCCTTCTAAAAGCCCCCAGACCCTTCTTGAGCCCCCCAGGACCCTTCTAAAAGCCCCCAGACCCTTCTAGCGGCACCCAGGACCCTTCTACAAGCCCCCAGACCCTTCTAGAGCCCCCCAGAATCCTTCTAAAAGCTCCCAGAGCTTTCTAGATGCCCCCAGGACCCTTCTAAAAGCCCCCAGACCCTTCTAGAGCCCCCCAGGACCCTTCTACAAGCCCCCAGACCATTCTAGAGCCTCCCAGGACCCTTCTAAAAGCACCCAGACCCTTCTAGAGGCCCCCGGGACTCGTCTAAAAGCCTCTAGACCCTTCTAGAGCCCCCCAGGACCTTTCTAAAAGCACCTAGACCCTTCTAGAGGCTCCCCGGACCCTTATAAAAGCACCCCGACCCTTCTAGAGCCTCCCAGTACCCTTCTAAAAGCACCCAGACCCTTCTAGAGGCTCCCCGGACCCGTCTAAAAGCGCCCAGACCCTTCTAGACCCTCCCCTGATCATTCTAAAAGACCCCAGACCCTTCTAAAACCTCCCAAGACTATTCTAAAAGAACCCAGACCCTTCTAGACCCTCCCCGGATTATTCTAAAAGACCCCAGACCCTTCTAGAGCCCCACAAGACCCTTCTAAAAGCCTCCAGACCCTTCTAGAGCCCCCCCGAACAACTCTAATAGTTCTCAGACCCTTCTAGAGGCCCCCAGGACCCTTCTATAAGTCCCCAGACCCTTCTAGAGAACCCCAGGAACATTCTAAAAGGCCCCAGACCATTCTAGAGCCTCCCAGGAGCCTTCTAAAAACCCCCAGACCCTTCTAGAGCCCCCCCGGACCACTCTAATAGATCCCAGACCCTTCTAGAGGCCCCCAGGATACTTCTAAATGCCCCCAGACCCTTCTAGAGAACCCCGGGACCCTTCTAAAAGCCCCCAGACCCCTCTAGAGCCCCCCAGGACCCTTCTAAAAGCCCCCAGAACCTTCTAGACCCTCCCCGGATCATTCTAAAAGCCCCCAGACCCTTCTAGACGCCCCCAGGACCCTTCTAAAAGCCCCCAGACCCTTCTAGAGCCCCCCAGGACCCTTCTGAAAGGCCGCAGACACATCTAGACACTCCCCGGATCATTCTAAAAGACTCCAGACACTTCTAGAGATCCCCAGGAGCATTCTAAAAGCCCCCAGACCCTTCTAGAGCACTCCAGGACCCTTCTAAAAGCCCCCAGACCCTTCTAGAGCCCCCCAGGGCCCCTCTTAAGGCACCCCGTCCCTTCTAGGACACCCCAGGACCCTTCTTAAAGTCCCCAGACCCTTCTAGAGCACCCCAGGACCCTTCTAAAAGACCCCAGACCCTTCTAGAGCACACCCGGACCCTTCTAAAAGCCTCCAGACCCTTCTAGAGGACCCCTGGACCCTTCTGAACGCCCCCAGAACCTTCTAGAGCATCCCAGGACAGTTCTAAAAGCCCCCAGACCCTTCTAGAGCATCCCAGGACAGATCTAAAAGCCCCCAGACCCTTCTAGAGCCTCCCAGGACCCTTCTAAAAGCTCCCAGACCCTTCTAGAGACCACCAGGACCCTTCTAAAAGCCCCCAGACCCTTCTAGAGCCACCCAGGACGCTTCTAAAAGCCCCCAGACCCTTCTAGAGACCTCCAGGACCCTTCTAAAAGCCCCCAGACCCTTCTAGAGCCCCCCAGGACCCTTCTAAAAGCCCCCAGACCCTTCTAGAGCACCCCAGGACCCTTCTAAAAGCCCCCAGACCCTTCTTGAGCCCCCCAGGACGTTTCTAAAAGCCCCCAGACCCTTCTAGCGGCACCCAGGACCCTTCTACAAGCCCCCAGACCCTTCTAGAGCCCCCCAGAATCCTTCTAAAAGCTCCCAGAGCTTTCTAGATGCCCCCAGGACCCTTCTAAAAGCCCCCAGACCCTTCTAGAGCCCCCCAGGACCCTTCTACAAGCCCCCAGACCATTCTAGAGCCACCCAGGACCCTTCTAAAAGCACCCAGACCCTTCTAGAGGCCCCCAGGACCCGTCTAAAAGCCTCTAGACCCTTCTAGAGCCCCCCAGGACCTTTCTAAAAGCACCCAGACCCTTCTAGAGGCTCCCCGGACCCTTATAAAAGCACCCCGACCCTTCTAGAGCCTCCCAGTACCCTTCTAAAAGCAACCAGACCCTTCTAGAGGCTCCCCGGACCCTTATAAAAGCACCCCGACCCTTCTAGACAATCCCCGGATCCTTCTAAAAGCCCCCAGACCCTTCTAGAGCCACCTAGGATCCTTCAAAAAGCACCCAGACCTTTCTAGACCGTCCCCGGATCATTCTAAAAGCCCCCAGACCCTTCTAGAGCCCCCCAGGATCATTCCAAAAGACCCCAGACCCTTCTAGAGCCCACTAGGACCCATCTAAAAGCCCCCAGACCCTTCTAGAGTCCCCTAGGACACTTCTAAAAGCCCCCAGACCCTTCTAGACCCTCCCCGGATCCTTCGAAAAGATCCCAGACCCTTCTAGAGCCCCCCAGGATCATTCTAAAAGACCCCAGACCCTTCTAGAGCCCCCCAGTACCCTTCTAAAAGCCCCTAGACCCTTCTAGAGCCCCCCAGGACCCTTCTAAATGACCCCAGACCCATCAAGAGGCACCCAGAACACTTCTAAAAGCACCCAGACCATTCTAGAGCCTCCCAGGACCATTCTAAAAGACCCCAGACCCTTCTAGACCCCCACAGGACCCTTCTAAAAGCCCCCAGACCCTTCTAGAGCCCCCCAGGACCCTTCTGAAAGGCCGCAGACACTTCTAGACACTCCCCGGATCCTTCTAAAAGACCGCAGACCCTTCTAGAGCACCCCAGGACCCTTCTAAAAGCCCCCAGACACTTCTAGAGCCCCCCAGGCCTCCTCTTAAGGCACCCCTTCCCTTCTAGAGCACCCCAGGACCCGTCTAAAAGCCCCCAGACCATTCTAGAGCCCCCCTGGACCCTTCTAAAAGCCTCCAGACCCTTCTAGAGGGCCCCTGGACCTTTCTGAAAGCACCCAGAACATTCTAGAGCCCTCCAGGACCCTTCTAAAAGCACCAAGACCCTTATAGAGCATTCCAGTACCATTCTAAAAGCCCCCAGACCATTCTAGAGCCCCCCAGGACCCTTCTAAAAGCCCCCAGACTCTTCTAGATCCTCCCAGGACCCTTCTAAAAGCCCCCAGACCATTCTAGAGCCCCCCAGGACCATTCTAAAAGCCCCCAGACCCTTCTAGAGCCTCCCAGGACTCTTCTAAAAGCCCCCAGACCATTCTAGAGCACCCCAGGACCCTTCTAAAAGCCCCAAGACCCTTCTAAAGCCTACCAGGACCTTTCTACAAGCACCCAGACCCTTCTAGAGGCTCCCCGGTCCCTTATAAAAGCACCCAGACCCTTCTAGAGCCTCCCAGGACCCTTCTAAAAGCCACCAGACCCTTCTAGAGACCCCCAGGACCCTTCTAAAAGCCCCCAGACCCTTCTAGAGGCCCCCAGGACTCGTCTAAAGCCTCTAGACCCTTCTAGAGCCCCCCAGGACCTTTCTAAAAGCACCCAGACCCTTCTAGACCGTCCCCGGATCATTCTAAAAGCCCCCAGAAACTTCTAGAGCCCCCCACTACCCTTCTAAAAGCCCCCTGACCCTTCTAGAGCCCCTTATGACCCATCTAAATGCCCCCAGACCCTTCTAGAGGCCCCCAGGACCCTTCTAAAAGCCCCCAGACCCTTCTAGACCCTCCCCGGATCCTTCTAAAAAACCCCAGACCATTCTAGAGCCTCCCGGGACCATTCTAAAGCCCTCAGACCCTTCTAGAGGACACCAGGACCCTCCTAAAAGCCCCCAGACACTTCTAGAGCCCCCCAGGACCCTTCTAAAAGCCTACAGACCCTTCTAGAGCCCCCCAGGACCCTTCTAATAGCCCTCAGACCAATCTAGAGGTCCCCAGGGCCCTCTTAAGACACCCCGTCCATTCTAGAGCACCCCAGGACCCTTCTAAAAGTCCCCAGACCCTTCTAGAGCACCCCAGGACCCTTCTAAAAGCCCCAAGACCCTTCTAGAGCCCCCCAGGACCCTTCTAAAAGCACCCAGACCCTTATAGAGGCCCCCAGGACCCTTCTGAAAGCCCCAAGAACCTTCTAGAGCATCCCAGGACCCTTCTAAAAGAACCCAGACCCTTCTAGGGCTCCCCAGGACCCTTCTAAAAGCCCCCAGACCATTCTAGAGACCCCCATGACCCTTCTGAAAGCCTCCAGAACCTTCTAGATCCACCCAGGACCCTTCTAAAAGCCACCAGACCCTTCTAGATCCCCCCAGTACCATTCTAAAAGCACCCAGACCCTTCCAGAGACACCCAGGACCCTTCTAAATGCCCCCAGACCCTTCTAGATAAGCCAGGACCCTTCGAAAAGCAACCAGAACCTTCTAGAGCCACCCAGGACCATTCTAAAAGCCCCCAAACCCTTCTAGAGCCTCCCAGGACCCTTCTAAAAGCACCCAGACACTTCTAGAAAGCCCCAGGACCATTCTAAAGGCCCCCAGACTCTTCTAGACCCTCCCCGGATCATTCTAAAAGCCCTCAGACCCTTCTAGAGACCCCCAGGACCCTTCTAAAGGCCCCTAGACCCTTCTAGACCCTCCCCGGATCATTCTAAAAGCCCCCAGACCCTTCTAGAGCCTCGCAGGACCCCTCTAAAAGCCCCCGGACCCTTCTAGAGCCTCGCAGGACCCTTCTAAAAGCCTCCAGACCCTTCTAGAGGCCCTCCGGACCCTTCTAAAAGTCCCCAGACCCTTCTAGATCATCCCCGGACCCCTCTGATATATCCCACACCATTCTAGAGGCCACCAGGATACTTTCAAAAGCCCCCAGACCCTTCTAGAGAACCCCAGGACCCTTCTAAAAGCCCCCAGACCATTCTAGAGCCCCCCAGGGCCCTTCTAAAAGCCCCGAGACCCTTCTAGGAGAGACGGGGGTCCTTAAGAGGGGCCTTGGGGTCCTCTAGAAGGGTCTGGGGGCTTATAGAAGTGTCCTGGCGGGCTCTCGAAGGGTCTGGGTTCTTTGAGAAGGGTCTTTGGGTGGCTCTAGAAGGGTCTGGAGGCTTTTGGAAGGGTCCTGGGTGCCTCAAGAAGGGTCTGTGGGCTTTTATAGGGTCCTGGGGGGCTTTAGAAGGGTCTGGGTGCTTTTAGAATGGTCCTGGGGAGCTCTAGAAGGGTCTGGGGGTCTTTTAGAAGGGTCCCGGGAGGCTGTAGAAGGGTCTGGGGGCTTTTAGAATTGTCCTGCGGGTCTCTAGAAGGGTCTGGGTCCTGTTAGAAGGGTCCTTGGGGGCTCTAGAAGGGTCTGAGTATCATTAGAGGGGCCTTGGGGGCATCTAGAAGGGTCTGGGGGATATTAGAAGGGTCCTGGAGTGCTCTAGAAGGGTCTGGGTTATTTTAGAAGGGTTCTGGGTAGCTCTAGAAGGGTCTGGGGGCTTTCAGAAGGGTCCTGAGGGGATGTAGAAGGGTCTGGAGTCTTTTAGAAGGGTCCTGGGGGGCTCTAGAAGGGTCTGGGGGATTTAGATGGGTCCTGGGGGGTTCTCTAGAAGGGTCGGGGGAGTTTTAGGATAGTCCTGGTGGGCTCTAGAAGGGTGTGAGGGCTTTTAGAAGGTTCCTGGGGGCATCTAGAAGGCTCTGGGGGCTTTTAGAAGGGTCCTGGGGGCCTCTAGAATTGTCTGAGGGATTTTAGAAGGGTCCTGGGAGGCTCTAGAAGGGTCTGGGTGCTTTTAGAATGATCCAGGGAGGGTCTAGAAGGGTCTGGGGGCTTTTAGAAGGGTCCTGTGGGGCTCTAGAAGGGTCAGGGTGCTTTTAGAAGGGGCCTAGGGGGCTCTAGATGGGTCTGGGTGCTTTTAGAAGGGTCCTAAGTGGCTCTAGAAGGGTCTGGGGGATTTTAGAAGGGTCCTGGGTAGCTCTAGAAGGGTCTGGGGGCTTTCAGAAGGGTCCTGGGGGGCTGTAGAAGGGTCTGGAGTCTTTTAGAAGGGTCCTGGGGGGCTCTAGAAGAGTCTGGGTGCTTTTAGAAGGATCCGGAGAGGGTCTAGAAGGGTCTGGGTGCTTTTAGAAGGGTCCTGGGGGGCTCTACAAATGTCTGGAGGCTTTTAGAAGGGTCCAGGGGGCCTCTAGAAGGGTCTGGGGGCTTTTAGAAGAGTCCTGGTGGCCTCTAGAAGGGTCTGGCGGCTTTTAGAAGAGTCCTGGGGCCTCTAGAAGGGTCTGGGGGCTTTTAGAAGGGTCCTGGGGGGCTCTAGAAGGGTCAGAGTGCTTTTAGAAGGGGCCTAGGGGGCTCTAGAAGGGTCTGGGTGCTTTTAGAAGGGTCCTAAGGGGCTCTAGAAGCGTCTGGGGGATTTTAGAAGGGTCCTGGGTAGCTCTAGAAGGGTCTGGGGGCTTTCAGAAGGGTCCTGGGGGGCTGTAGAAGGGTCTGGAGTCTTTTAGAAGGGTCCTAGGGGGCTCTAGAAGGGTCTGGGGGCATTCAGAAGGGTCCTGGGGGCCTCTAGAAGGGTCTGGAAGCTTTTAGAAGGGCCCTGGGCGGCTCTAGAAGGGTCTGGGGGCATTTAGAAGGGTCCTGGTGGGCTCTAGAAGGGTCTGGGGGTTTTCAGAAGGGTCCTGGGGGCCTCTAGAAGGGTCTGGAAGCTTTTAGAAGGGTCCTGGGCGCATCTAGAAGGGTCTGGAGTCTTTTAGAAGGGTCCTGGGAGGATCCAGATGGGTCTGGGTGCTTTTAGAAGGATCCGGAGAGGGTCTAGATTGGTCTGGGTGCATTTAGAAGGGTCCTGGGGGGCTCTACAAATGTTTGGAGGCTTTTAGAAGGGTCCAGGGGGCCTCTAGAAGGGTCTGGGGGCTTTTAGAAGAGTCCTGGGGGCCTCTAGAAGGGTCTGGCGGCTTTTAGAAGAGTCCTGGGGCCTCTAGAAGGGTCTGGGGGCTTTTAGAAGGGTCCTGGGGGGCTCTAGAAGGGTCTGGAGGCTTTTAGAAGGTTCCGGTGTGGCTCTAGAATGTTGTGGGGGCTTTTAGAAGGGTCCTGGGGGCATCTAGGAGGCTCTGGGTGCTTTTATAAGGGTCCTGGGGGGCTCTAGAAGGGTCTGGGTGCATTTAGAAGGATCCGGGGAGGGTCTAGAAGGGTCTGGAGGCTTTTAGAAGGGTCCTGGGGGGCTCTAGAAGGGTCTGGGGGATATTAGAAGGGTCCTGGGATGGTCTAACAAGGGTCTGGGTTGTTTTAGAAGAGTCCTGCGGGTCTCTAGAAGGGTCTGGGGGCTTTTAGAAGGGTACTTGGGGGCTCTAGAAGAGTGTGGGGACCATTAGAGGGGCCCTAGGGGCCTCTAGAAGTCTCTGGGGGCTTTTAGAAGGGTCCTGGTAGGCTGTAGAAGGGTCTGGGTGCATTTAGAAGGGCCCGCGGTTCTCTAGAAGGGTCTGGGTGCTTTTAGAATGGTCCTTGGGGACTCTAGAAGGGTCTGGGGAGCACTAGAGGGGCCCTGGGTGCCTCTAGAAAGGTCTGGGGTATTTTAGAAGGGTCCTGGGGAGATCTAGAAGGGTCTGGGGGCTTTTAGAAGGGTCCTGGGAGACTCTAGAAGGGTCTGGGGTCATTTAGAAGGTCCTGCGTGTCTCTAGAAGGGTCTGAGGGCTTTTAGAAGGGTCCTGTGGGGCTCTAGAAGGGTCTGGCGGCTTTTAGAAGGGTCCTGGGGGGCTCTAGAAGGGTGTGAGAGCTTTTAGAATGGTCCTGGGTGCATCTAGAAATCTCTGGGTGCTTTTAGAAGGGTCCTGGGGGCCTCTAGAAGTGTCTGAGGAGTTGTAGAAGGGTCCGGGGAGGCTCTAGTAGGGTCTGGGTGCTTTTAGAAGGATCCGGTTAGGGTCTAGAAGGGTCTGGGGCTTTTAGAAGGGTCCTGTGGAGCTCTAGAAGGGTCTGGGGTCTTTTAGACGATTCCTGGGGGGCTCTAGAAGGCTCTGGGGCCTTTTAGAAGAGTTCTGAGGAGCTCTAGAAGGGTCTGGGGCTTTCAGAATGATCCTGGGGGTCGCTAGAAGTGTCTGGGTGTATTTGGAAGGGTCTTGGGAAGCTCTAGAAGGGTCTGGGGGCTTTCAGAAGGGTCTTGGGGGCATGTAGAAGGGTCTGGAGGCTTTTAGAAGGGTCCTGGAGCGCTCTAGATGGGTCTGGGGGCATTCAGAACGGTCCTGGTGGCCTCTAGAAGGGACTGGATGCTTTTAGAAGGGTCCTGGGGGGCTCTAGATGGGTCTGGGTGCATTTAGAAGGGTCCTGGGGGGATCTAGATGGGTCTCGGGGCTTTTAGAAGGATACGTGGAATTTCTGGAAGGGTCTGGGGGCTTTTAGAAGGGTCCTGGGATGCTCTAGAAGGGTCTGGAGGCTTTTAGAAGGGTCCTGCGGGTCTCTAGAAGGATCTGGGGGCTTTTAGAAGGGTCCTGGGAGGCTCTAGAATGGTCTGATGGATTTTAGAAGGGTCCTGGGAGGTTCTAGAAGGGTCTGGGGTCTTTTAGAAGGATCCGGGGAGGGTCTAGAACGGTCTGGGTGGTTTTAGAATGGTCCTGGGGGGTTCTAGAAGGGTCTGGGGGATTTTAGAAGGATCCTGGGGGGCTCTAGAAGGGTCTGAGGGATTTTAGAAGGGTCCTGGGGAGCTCTAGAAGGGTCTGGGTGCTTTTAGAAGGGCCCTGGACTTCTCTAGAAGGGTCTGGGGGCTTTTAGAAGAGTCCTGGGGGGCTCTAGAATGGTCTGGGGTCTTTTAGAAGGGTCCTGGGCGCATCTAGAAGGGTCTGGGGGCTTTCAGAAGGGTCCTGGGAGGCTCTAGAAGGGTCTGAGGTCTTTTAGAATGGTCTTGGGGGGCTCTAGAAGGGTCTGGGGGCATTTAGAAGTGTCCTGGGGGGCTCTAGAAGGGTCTGGGGGATTTTAGAAGGATCCTGGGGGCCTCTAGATAGGTCTGGGGGCATTTAGAAGGGTCCTGCCTGTCTCTAGAAGGGTCTGGGGGCTTTTAGAAGGGTCCTTGGGGCTCTAGAAGGGTCTGGGGACCATTAGAGGGGCCCTAGGGGCCTCTAGAAGGGTCTGGGGGCTTTTAGAATGGTCCTCGGGGGCTCTAGAAGGGTCTGGGGACCACTAGAGGGGCCCTGGAGGCCTCTAGAAGAGTCTGGGGTATTTTAGAAGGGTCCTGGGGAGCTCTAGAAGGGTCTGGGGGCTTTTAGAAGGGTCCTGGGAAACTCTAGAAGGGTCTGGGGGCATTTAGATGGGTCCTGCGGGTCTCTAGAAGGGTCTGGGAGCTTTTAGAAGGGTCCTGGGGGACTCTAGAATGGTCTGAGGTATTTTATAATGGTCCTGGGAGGCTTTAGAAGGGTCTGGGTGCTTTTAGAAGGATCCAGGGAGTGTCTAGAAGGGTCTGGGGACTTTTATAAGGGTCCTGGGGGGCTCTAGAAGGGTCTGGGGTCTTTTAGAAGGGTCCTGGGGAGCTCTAGAAGGGTCTGGGGGCTTTTAGAAGAGTCCTTGGGGGTCTAGAAGGGTCTGGGGACAATTAGAGGGGCCCTAGGGGCCTCTAGAAGGGTCTGGGGGATTTTAGAAGGGTTCTGGGGAGCTCTTGAAGGGTCTGGGGGTTTTTAGAATGGTCCTTGGGGGCTCTAGAAGGGTCTGGGGACCACTAGAGGGGCCCTGGGGACCTCTAGAAGGGTCTTGGGTATTTTAGACGGGTCCTGGGGAGCTCTAGAAGGGTCTGGGGGCTTTTAGAAGGGTCCTGTGGGGCTCTAGAAGGGTCTGGGGGCATTTAGAAGTGTCCTGGGGGGCTCTAGAAGGGTCTGGGGATTTTAGAAGGATCCTGGGGGCCTCTAGAAAGGTCTGGGGGCATTTAGAAGGGTCCTGCGGGTCTCTAGAAGGGTCTGGGGGCTTTTAGAAGGGTCCTTGGGGCTCTAGAAGGGTCTGGGGACCATTAGAGGGGCCCTAGGGGCCTATAGAAGGGTCTGGGGGCTTTTAGAATGGTCCTCGGGGGCTCTAGAAGGGTCTGGGGACCACTAGAGGGGACCTGGAGGCCTCTAGAAGGGTCTGGGGTATTTTAGAAGGGTCCTGGGGAGCTCTAGAAGGGTCTGGGGGCTTTTAGAAGGGTCCTGGGAAAATCTAGAAGGGTCTGGGGGCATTTAGATGGGTCCTGCGGGTCTCTAGAAGGGTCTGGGAGCTTTTAGAAGGGTCCTGGGGGGCTCTAGAAGGGTCTGGCGGCTTTTAGAAGCGTCCTGGGGGTCTCTAGAAGGGTGTGAGGGCTTTTAGAATGGTCCTGGGGGCATCTAGAAGTCTCTGGGGGCTTTTATAAGGGTCCTGTGGGGCTCTAGAATGGTCTGAGGGATTTTATAAGGGTCCTGGGAGGCTCTAGAAGGGTCTGGGTGCTTTTAGAAGGATCCGGGGAGGGTCTATAAGGGTCTGGGGACTTTTAGAAGGGTCCTGGGTGGCTCTAGAAGGGTCTGGGGGATTTTAGAAGGGTCCTGGGGGGCTCTAGAAGGGTCTGAGGGATTTTAGAAGGGTCCTGGGGAGCTCTAGAATGGTCTGGGGTCTTTTAGAAGGGTCCTTGGGGGCTCTAGAAGGGTCTGGGGACCATTAGATGGGCCCTAGGGGCCTCTAGAAGGGTCTGGGGGATTTTAGAAGGGTTCTGGGGAGCTCTTGATGGGTCTGGGGACTTTTAGAATCGTCCTTGGGGGCTCTAGAAGGGTCTGGGAACCACTAGAGGGGCCCTGGGGACCTCTAGAAGGGTCTGGGGTATTTTAGACGGGTCCTGGGGAGCTCTAGAAGGGTCTGGGGGCTTTTAGAAGGTCCTGGGAGAATCTAGAAGGGTCTGGGTGCATTTAGAAGGGTCCTGCGGGTCTCTAGAATCGTCTGGGGGCTTTCAGAAGGGTCCTGAGGGGCTCTAGAAGGGTCTGGGGGGTATTAGAAGGGTTCTTGGGGCCTCTAGAAGGGTCTGGGGTCTTTTAGAAGGGTCCTGGGAGGATCCAGATGGGTCTGGGTACTTTTAGAAGGATCCGGGGAGGTTCTAGAAGGGTCTGGGAGAGTTTAGATGGGTCCTGGGAGGTTCTACAAATGTCTGGAGGGTTTTAGAACGGTCCTGGGGGCATCTAGAAGCGTCTATGGGCTTTTAGAATGATCCGGGGAGGCTCTAGAAGGGTCTGGCGGCTTTTAGAATGGTCCTGGGGTCCTCTAGAAGGGTCTGGGGGCATTTAGAATGATACGGGGAGGATCTAGACGGGTCTGGGGGCTTTTAGAAGGGTCCTGGGGGCTCTAGAAGGGTCTGGAGTCTTTGAGAATGGTCCTGGGGGGCTCTTGAAGGGTCTGGGGGCTTTTAGAAAGATCCGGGGAGGGTCTAGAAGGGTCTGGGAGGTTTTAGAAGGGTCCTGGGGTTCTCTAGAAGGGTCTGGGTGCTTTTAGACGGGCCCTGGGCTCTCTAGAAGTGTCTGGGGGCATTTAGAAGAGTCCTGGGGGGCTCTAGAATCGTCTGGGCTCTTTTAGAAGGGTCCTGGGGTGTTCTAGAAGGGTCTGGCGGATTTTAGAAGGGTCCTGCGGTCCTCTAGAATAGTCTGGATGCATTTAGAAGGGTCCTGGAGGGCTCTACAAGGGTCTGGGGGCATTTAGAAGGGTCCTGGGGGGCTCTAGAAGGGTCTGGGGGCTTTTAGAAAGATCCGGGGATGGTCTAGAAGGGTCTGGGTGCTTTTAGAAGGGTCCTGGGAGGCTCTAGAAGTGTCTGGCGGCTTTTAGAAGGGTCCTTGGGAGATCTAGAAGGGTCTGGGTGCTTTCAGAAGGGTCCTGGGGGCCTCTAGAAGGGTCTGGGTGCTTTCAGAAAGGTCCTGGTGGGCTCTAGAAGGGTCTGGGGGCTTTTAGAAGGGTCCTGTGGGGCTGTAGAAGGGTCTGGGGGCTTTTAGATGGGTCCTGGGTGGCTCTAGAAGGGTCCGGGGGCTTTTAGAAGGGTCCTGGGGGGCTCTAGAAGGGTCTGGGGGCTTTTAGAAGGGTCCTGGGTCATCTAGAATGGTCTGGGGGCTTTTAGAAAGGTCCTGGGAGGATCCAGATGGGTCTTGGTGGTTTTAGAAGGATCCGGGGATGGTCTAGAAGGGTCTAGGTGCTTTTAGAAGGGTCCTGGGGGGCTCTACAAATGTCTGGAGGATTTTAGAAGGATCCGGGGAGGCTCTAGAAGTGTCTGGCGGCTTTTAGAAGGGTCCTTGGGAGCTCTAGAAGGGTCTGGGTGCTTTCAGAAGGGTCCTGGGGGCCTCTAGAAGGGTCCTGGTGCTTTCAGAAAGGTCCTGGGTGGCTCTAGAAGGATCTGGGGGCTTTTAGAAGGGTCCTGTGGGGCTGTAGAAGGGTCTGGGGGCTTTTAGATGGGTCCTGGGGGGCTCTAGAAGGGTCCGGGGGCTTTTAGAATGGTCCGTGGAGGCTCTAGAAGGGTCTGGGTGCTTTTAGAAGGGTCCTGGGGGGCTCTAGAAGGGTCTGGGGGCTATTAGAAGGATCCGGGGAGGGTCTAGAAGGCTCTGGGGGCATTTAGAAGGGTCCTTGGTGGCTCTAGAAGGGTCTGGGGACCATTAGAGGAGCCCTGGGGTCCTCTAGAAGGGTCTGGGGGATTTTAGAAGGGTCCTGAGGAGCTCTAGAAGGGTCTGGGGGCTTTTACAAGGGTCCTGGGGGAATCTAGAAGGGTCTGGGGGCATTTAGAAGGGTCCTGCGTGTCTCTAGAAGGGTCTGGGGGCTTTTAGAAGGGCCCTGGAGGACTCTAGAAGGCTCTGGGGTCTTTGAGAAGGGTCCTCGGGAGGTCTATAATTGTCTGGGGGCTTTTAGAAAGGTCCTGGGAGGCTCTAGAAGGGTCTGGGGACTTTTAGAAGAGTCCTGCGTGTCTCTAGAAGGGTCTGGGGGCTTTTAGAAGGGTCCTTGGGGGCTCTAGAAGGGTGTGGGGACCACTAGAGGAGCCCTGGGGGCCTCTAGAGGGGTCTGGGGTATTTTAGAAGGGTCCTGGGGAGCTCTAGAAGGGTCTGGGGGCTTTTAGAAGGGTCCTGGGAGACTCTAGAAGGGTCTGGGGGCATTTAGAAGGGTCCTGCGGGTCTCTAGAAGGGTCTGGATGCTTTTAGAAGAGTCCTGGGGGGGTCTAGATGGGTCTGGGGACATTTAGAATGATCCTGGGGGGCTCTAGAAGGGTCTGGGGGAGTTTAGATAGGTCCTGGGGAGCTCTAGAAAGGTCTGGGTGCTTTTAGAAGGGTCCTGGGAGACTCTAGAAGGGTCTGAGTGCTTTTAGAAGGGTCCTTCGGGTCTCTAGAAGGGTCTGGGTTCTTTTAGAATGGTCCTGGGGGGCTCTAGAAGGGTGTGAGGTCTTTTAGAAGGGTCCTGGGGGCTTCTCGAAGACTCTGATGGCTTTTAGAAGGGTCCTGGGAGACTCTAGAAGTGTCTGAGGGATTTTAAAAGGGTCCTGGGAGGCTCTAGAAGGGTCTGGTTGCTTTTAGAAGGATTCGGGGAGGGTCTAGAAGGGTCTGGGGGCTTTTAGAAGGGTCCTGTGGGGCTCTAGAACTGTCTGGGTGCTTTGAGAAGGGTCCTGGGAGGCTCTAGAAGGGTCTGGGGGCTTTTAGAAGGGTCCTGGGGAGCTCTAGAAGGGTCTTGGGGCTTTTAGAAGGGTCCTGGGTGTCTCTAGAAGGGTCTGGGGGCTTTTAGAAGGGTCCTGGGGGCCTCTAGAAGGGTCTGGAGGCTTTTAGAAGAGTTCTGGGGGGCTCTAGAAGGCTCTGGGGGCATTCAGAAGGGTCCTGGGGGCCTCTAGAAGGGTCTGGAGTCTATTAGAAGAGTCCTGGGGGGCTCTAGATGGGTCTGGGGTCATTTAGAAGGGTCCTGGAGGGCTCTAGAAGGGTCTGGGGGCTTTCAGAAGTGTCCTGGGGGGCTCTAGAAGGGTCTGGGGCCTTTTAGAAGGGTCCTGGGTCATCTAGAATGGTCTGGGGGCTTTTAGAAAGGTCCTGGGAGGATCCAGATGGGTCTTGGTGGTTTTAGAAGGATCCGGGGATGGTCTAGAAGGGTCTGGGTGCTTTTAGAAGGGTCCTGGGAGGCTCTAGAAGTGTCTGGCGGCTTTTAGAAGGGTCCTTGGGAGCTCTAGAAGGGTCTGGGTGCTTTCAGAAGGGTCCTGGGGGCCTCTAGAAGGGTCTGGGTGCTTTCAGAAAGGTCCTGGTGGGCTCTAGAAGGGTCTGGGGGCTTTTAGAAGGGTCCTGTGGGGCTGTAGAAGGGTCTGGGGGCTTTTAGATGGGTCCTGGGGGGCTCTAGAAGGGTCCGGGGGCTTTTAGAATGGTCCGTGGAGGCTCTAGAAGGGTCTGGGTGCTTTTAGAAGGGTCCTGGGGGGCTCTAGAAGGGTCTGGGGGCTATTAGAAGGATCCGGGGAGGGTCTAGAAGGCTCTGGGGGCATTTAGAAGGGTCCTTGGTGGCTCTAGAAGGGTCTGGGGACCATTAGAGGAGCCCTGGGGTCCTCTAGAAGGGTCTGGGGGATTTTAGAAGGGTCCTTAGGAGCTCTAGAAGGGTCTGGGGGCTTTTACAAGGGTCCTGGGGGAATCTAGAAGGGTCTGGGGGCTTTTAGAAGGGTCCTTGGGGGCTCTAGAAGGGTCTGGGGACCATTAGAGGGGCACTGGGAGCCTCTAGAATCGTCTGGGTGATTTTAGCAGAGTCCTCGGGAGGTCTAGAATTGTCTGGGGGCTTTTAGAAAGGTCCTGGGAGGCTCTAGAAGGGTCTGGGGGCTTTTATAAGAGTCCTGCGTGTCTCTAGAAGGGTCTGGGGGCTTTTAGAAGGGTCCTTGGGGGCTCTAGAAGGGTGTGGGGACCACTAGAGGAGCCCTGGGGGCCTCTAGAGGGGTCTGGGGTATTTTAGAAGGGTCCTGGGGAGCTCGAGAAGGGTCTGGGGGCTTTTAGAAGGGTCTTGGGAGACTCTAGAAGGGTCTGGGGGCATTTAGAAGGGTCCTGCGGGTCTCTAGAAGGGTCTGGGGCCTTTTAGAATGGTCCTGGGGTGCTCTAGAAGGGTGTGAGGGCTTTTAGAATGGTCCTGGGGGCATCTAGAAGGCTCTGGGGGCTTTTAGAAGTGTCCTGTGGGCCTCTAGAAGTGTCTGAGGGATTTTAGAAGGGTCCTGGGAGGCTCTGGAATGGTCTGGGTGCTTTTAGAAGGATTCGGGGAGGGTCTAGAAGAGTCTGGGGGCATTTAGAAGGGTCCTGTGGGGCTCTAGAAGGGTCTGGGTGCTTTTAGAAGGGTCCTGGGGGGCTCTAGAAGGGTCTGGGGTCTTTTAGAAGGGTCCTGGGTGGCGCTAAAAGTGTCTGGGTGCATTTAGAAGGGTCCTGGGGAGCTCTAGAAGGGTCTGGGGGCTTTCAGAAGGGTCCTGGGGGCCTCTAGAAGGGTCTGGAGGCTTTTAGAAGAGTTCTGGTATGCTCTAGAAGGGTCTGGGGGCATTCAGAAGGGTCCTGGGGGCCTCTAGAAGGGTCTGGATGCTTTTAGAAGAGTCCTGGGGGGGTCTAGATGGGTCTGGGGACATTTAGAATGATCCTGGGGGGCTCTAGAAGGGTCTGGGGGAGTTTAGATAGGTCCTGGGTGGCTCTAGAAGGGTCTGGGTGCTTTTAGAAGGGTCCTGGGAGACTCTAGAAGGGTCTGAGTGCTTTTAGAAGGGTCCTTCGGGTCTCTAGAAGGGTCTGGGTTCTTTTAGAATGGTCCTGGGGGGCTGTAGAAGGGTGTGAGGTCTTTTAGAAGGGTCCTGGGGGCATCTCGAAGACTCTGATGGCTTTTAGAAGGGTCCTGGGGGCCACTAGAAGTGTCTGAGGGATTTTAAAAGGGTCCTGGGAGGCTCTAGAAGGGTCTGGTTGCTTTTAGAAGGATTCGGGGAGGGTCTAGAAGGGTCTGGGGGCTTTTAGAAGGGTCCTGTGGGGCTCTAGAAGGGTCTGGGTGCTTTTAGAAGGGTCCTGGGGGCCTCTAGAAGGGTCTGGGGGCATTTAGAAGGGTCCTGGGGAGCTCTAGAAGGGTCTTGGGTCTTTTAGAATGGTCCTGGGGAGCTCTAGAAGGGTCTGGGTGCTTTTAGAAGGGTCCTGGGAGAATCTAGAAGGGTCTGGGTGCATTTAGAAGGGTCCTGCGGTTCTCTAGAAGGGTCTGGGGGATTTTAGAAGGGACCTGTTGGTTCTAGAATGGTCTGGCGGCTTTTATAAGGGTCCTGGTAGGCTCTAGAAGGGTGTGAGTGCTTTTAGAATGGTCCTGGGTGCATCTAGAATCTCTGGGTGCTTTTAGAAGGGTCCTGGGGGCCTCTAGAATTGTCTGCGGCCTTTTAGAAGGGTCCGGGGAGGCTCTAGAAGGGTCTGGGTGCTTTTAGAAGGATCCGGGGAGGGTCTAGAAGGGTCTGGGGCTTTTAGAAGGGTCCTGTGGAGCTCTAGAATGGTCTGGGGTCTTTTAGACGGGTCCTGGTTGGCTCTAAAAGGGTCTGGGGCTTTTTAGAAGAGTCCTGGGGAGCTCTAGAAGGGTCTGGGGCTTTCAGAAGGGTCCTGGGGGTCGCTAGAAGTGTTTGGGTGTATTTGGAAGGGTCCTGGGGAGCTCTAGAAGGGTCTGGGTTCTTTCAGACAGGTCCTGGGGGCATGTAGAAGGGTCTGGAGGCTTTTAGAATGGTCCTGATGGGCTCTAGAATGGTCTGGGGGCATTCAGAACGGTCCTGGTGGCCTCTAGAAGGGACTGGATGCTTTTAGAAGAGTCCTGGGGGGCTCTAGATTGGTCTGGGGGCATTTAGAAGGGTCCTGGGGGGCTCTAGAAGGGTCTGGGGGCTTTTAGAATGATACGTGGAATCTCTAGAAGGCTCTGGGGGCTTTTAGAAGGGACCTGGGGGGCTCTAGAAGGGTCTGGAGGCTTTTAGAAGGGTCCTGGGTGGCTCTAGAAGGGTGTGGGGGCTTTTAGAAGGATCCGGGGAGGGTCTAGAACGGTCTGGGTGGTTTTAGAAGGGTCCTGGGCGGTTCTAGAAGGGTCTGGGGGAATTTAGAAGGGTCCTGGGGGGCTCTAGAAGGGTCTGAGGGATTTTAGAAGGGTCCTGGGGAGCTCTAGATGGGTCTGGGTGCTTTTATAGGGGCCCTGGGCTTCTCTAGAAGGGTCTGGAGGCTTTTAGAGGAGTTATGGGGGGCTCTAGAAGGGTCTGGGGGCTTTCAGAAGGGTCCTGCGTGCCTCTAGAAAAGTCTGGAGGCTTTTAGAAGGTCCTGGGGGGCTCTAGAAGGGTCTGGGGGCATTTAGAAGGGTCCTGGGGGTCTCTAGAAGGGTCTGGGGGATTTTAGAAGGATCCTGGGGGCCTCTAGAAAGGTCTGGGGGCATTTAGAAGGGTCCTGGGGTGCTCTAGAATGGTCTGGGGGCTTTCAGAAGGGTCCTGAGGGGCTCTAGAAGGGTCTGGGGGGCTATTAGAAGGGTTCTTGGGGCCTCTAGAAGGGTCTGGGGTCTTTTAGAAGGGTCCTGGGAGGATCCAGATGGGTCTGGGTACTTTTAGAAGGATCCGGGGAGGTTCTAGAAGGGTCTGGGGGCGTTTAGAAGGGTCCTGGGAGGCTCTACAAATGTCTGGAGGGTTTTAGAATGGTCCTGGGGGCATCTAGAAGCGTCTATGGGCTTTTAGAATGATCCGGGGAGGCTCTAGAAGGGTCTGGCGGCTTTTAGAAGGGTCCAGGGGTCCTCTAGAAGGGTCTGGGGGCATTTAGAATGATACGGGGAGGATCTAGAAGGGTCTGGGGGCTTTTAGAAGGGTCATGGGGGCTCTAGAAGGGTCTGGAGTCTTTGAGAATGGTCCTGGGGGGCTCTAGAAGGGTCTGGGGGCTTTTAGAAAGATCCGGGGAGGGTCTAGAAGGGTCTGGGAGGTTTTAGAAGGGTCCTGGGTTTCTCTAGAAGGGTCTGGGTGCTTTTACACGGGCCCTGGGCTCTCTAGAAGTGTCTGGGGACATTTAGAAGAGTCCTGAGGGGCTCTAGAATCGTCTGGGGTCTTTTAGAAGGGTCCTGGGGTGTTCTAGAAGGGTCTGGGGGATTTTAGAAGCGTCCTGCGGTCCTCTAGAATAGTCTGGATGCTTTTAGAAGGGTCCTGGGGGGCTCTACAAGGGTCTGGGTGCATTTAGAAGGGTCCTAGGGGGCTCTAGAAGGGTCTGGGGGATTTTAGATGGGTCCTGGGGGCCTCTAGAAGGGTCTGGGTGCTTTTAGAATGGTCCTAGGTGGCTATAGAAGGGTCTGGGGGCTTTTAGAAGGGTCCTTGGGGCTCTAGAAGGGTCTGGGGACCATTAGAGGGGCACTGGGAGCCTCTAGAATGGTCTGGGTGATTTTAGATGGGTCCTCGGGAGGTCTAGAATTGTCTGGGGCTTTTAGAAAGGTCCTGGGAGGCTCTAGAAGGGTCTGGGGGCTTTTATAAGAGTCCTGCGTGTCTCTAGAAGGGTCTGGGGGCTTTTAGAAGGGTCCTTGGGGGCTCTAGAAGGGTGTGGGGACCACTAGAGGAGCCCTGGGGGCCTCTAGAGGGGTCTGGGGTATTTTAGAAGGGTCCTGGGGAGCTCTAAAAGGGTCTGGGGGCTTTTAGAAGGGTCCTGGGAGACTCTAGAAGGGTCTGGGGGCATTTAGAAGGGTCCTGCGGGTCTCTAGAAGGGTTTTTGGGCTTTTAGAAGGGTCCTGGGGGATCTAGAAGGGTCTGGGGGCTTTTAGAAGGGTCCTGGGGTGCTCTAGAAGGGTGTGAGGGCTTTTAGAATGGTCCTAGGGACATCTAGAAGGCTCTGGGGCTTTTAGAAGTGTCCTGTGGGCCTCTAGAAGTGTCTGAAGGATTTTAGAAGGGTCCTGGGAGGCTCTGGAATGGTCTGGGTGCTTTTAGAAGGATTCGGGGAGGGTCTAGAAGAGTCAGGGGGCATTTAGAAGGGTCCTGTGGGGCTCTAGAAGGGTCTGGGTGCTTTTAGAAGGGTCCTGGGGGCTCTAGAAGGGTCTGGGTGCTTTTAGAAGAGTCCTGGGGGCTCTAGATGGGTCTGGGGACATTTAGAATGGTCCTGGGGGCTCTAGAAGGGTCTGGGGGAGTTTAGATTGGTCCTGGGGAGCTCTAGAAGGGTCTGGGTGCTTTTAGAAGGGTCCTTCGGGTCTCTAGAAGGGTCTGGGTTCTTTTAGAATGGTCCTGGGGGGCTCTAGAAGGGTTTGAGGGATTTTAAAAGGGTCCTGGGAGGCTCTAGAAGGGTCTGGTTGCTTTTAGAAAGATTCGGGGAGGGTCTAGAAGGGTCTGGGGGCTTTTAGAAGGGTCCTGGGGGCCTCTAGAAGGGTCTGGAGGCTTTTAGAAGAGTTCTGGAGGCTCTAGAAGGGTCTGGGGGCATTCAGAAGGGTCCTGGGGGCCTCTAGAATGGTCTGGAGTCTATTAGAAGAGTCCTGGGGGGCTCTAGATGGGTCTGGGGTCATTTAGAAGGGTCCTGGGGGGCTCTAGATGGGTCTGGGGTCATTTAGAAGGGTCCTGGGGGGCTCTAGAAGGGTCTGGGGGCTTTCAGAAGTGTCCTGGGTGGCTCTAGAAGGGTCTGGGAGCTTTTAGAAGGGTCCTGGGTCATCTAGAATGGTCTGGGGGCTTTTAGAAAGGTCCTGGGAGGATCCAGATGGGTTTGGGTGGTTTTAGAAGGATCCGGTGATGGTCTAGAAGGGTCTGGGTGCTTTTAGAAGGGTCCTGGGGGGCTCTACAAATGTCTGGAGGATTTTAGAAGGATCCGGGGAGGCTCTAGAAGTGTCTGGCGGCTTTTAGAAGGGTCCTTGGGAGCTCTAGAAGGGTCTGGGTGCTTTCAGAAGGGTCCTGGGGGCCTCTAGAAGGGTCTGGGTGCTTTCAGAAAGGTCCTGGGTGGCTCTAGAAGGGTCTGGGGGCTTTTAGAAGGGGTCCTGTGGGGCTGTAGAAGGGTCTGGGTGCTTTTAGAAGGGTCCTGGGTGGCTCTAGAAGGGTCTGGGGGCTTTTAGAAGGGTCCTGTGGGGCTGTAGAAGGGTCTGGGTGCTTTTAGAAGGGTCCTGGGGGGCTCTAGAAGGGTCTGGGGGCTATTAGTAGGATCCGGGGAGGGTCTAGAAGGCTCTGTGGGCATTTAGAAGGGTTATTGGTGGCTCTAGAAGGGTCTGGGGACCATTAGAGGAGCCCTGGGGTCCTCTAGAAGGGTCTGGGGGATTTTAGAAGGGTCCTGAGGAGCTCTAGAAGGGTCTGGCTTTTAAAAGGGTCCTGGGGGAATCTAGAAGGGTCTGGGGGCTTTTAGAAGGGTCCTGCGTGTCTCTAGAAGGGTCTGGGGGCTTTTAGAAGGAACCTGGAGGACTCTAGAAGGCTCTGGGGTCTTTGAGAAGGGTCCTAGGGGGCTCTAGAAGGGTCTGGGTGTTTTTAGAAGGGTCCTGGGTTGCTCTAGAAGGGTCTGGGAGCTTTTAGAAGGGTCCTGGGAGACGCTAGAAGGGTCTGAGGGCTTTTAGAAGGGTCCTGTAGGGTCTCTAGAAGGGTCTGGGTGCTTTTAGAAGGGTCGTGCGAGGCTCTAGAAGGGTCTGGGGGCTTTTAGAATGGACCTGGGGGGCTCTAGAAGGGTCTGGGTGCTTTTAGAAGGGTCCTGGGAGGCTCTAGAAGTGTCTGGGTGCTTTTAGAATGGTCCTGGGAGGCTCTAGAAGGGTCTGGGGGCTTTTTGAAGGGTCCAGGGGGCCTCTAGGAAGCTCTGGGGGCTTTTAGAAGGGTCCTGGGGGCCTCTAGAAGGGTCTAGGTGCTTTTAGAAGGGTCCTGGGTGGCTCTAGAAGGGTCTGGGGGCTTTTAGAATGGTCCTGTGGGACAGTAGAAGGGTCTGGGGGCTTTAGATGGGTCCTGGGGGGCTCTGGAAGGGTCCGGGGGCTTTCAGAAGGGTCCGTGGAGGCTCTAGAAGGGTCTGGGGGCTTTTAGAAGGGTCCTGGGTGGCTCTAGAAGGGTCTGGGGGCTTTTAGAATGACCCTGGGAGGGTCTAGAAGGGTCTGGGAGCTTTTAGAAGGGTCCTTGGGGGCTATATAAGGGTCTGGGTACCATTAGAGGGGCACTGGGGTCCTCTAGAAGGGTCTGGGAGATTTTAGAAGGGTCCTGGGGAGCTCTAGAATTGTCTGGGGGCTTTTAGAAGGGTCCTGGAAGGCTCTAGAATGGTCTGGGGTCTTTTAGAAGGGTCCTTGGGGGCTCTAGAATGGTCTGGGGACCATTAGAGGAGCCCTGGGAGCCTCTAGAAGGGTCTCGGGGAGTTTAGAAGGGTCCTGGGCAGCTCTAGAAGGGTCTGGGGGCTTTTTGAAGGGTCCTGGTAGACTCTAGAAGGGTCTGGGGGCATTTAAAAGAGTCCTGCGGGTCTCTAGAAGGGTCTGGGGGCTTTTAGAAGGGTCCTGGTGGGCTCTAAAGTGTGTGAGGGCTTTTAGAAGGGTCCTGGGGTCATCTAGAAGGCTCTGGGGGCTTTTAGAAGGGTCCTGGGGGCCTCTAGAAGTGTCTGCGGCCTTTTAGAAGGGTCCTGGGAGGTTCTAGAATGGTCTGGGCGCTTTTAGAAGGATTCGGTTTGGGTCTAGAATGGTCTGGGGGCTGTTAGAAGTGTCCTGGGGGGCTCTAGAAGGGTCTGGGTGCTTTTAGAAGGGTCCTGGGGGGTCTAGAAGTGTCTGGGGACTTTTAGAAGGGTCCTGGGGAGCGCTAGAAGGGTCTGGGTGCATTTAGAAGGGTCCTGGATTGCTCTAGAAGGGTCTGGGCGCTTTCAGAAGGGTCCTGAGGGCCTCTGGAATGGTCTGGGGTCTTTTAGAAGAGTCCTGGGCGGCTCTAGAAGGGTCTGGGGGCATTCAGAAGGGTCCTGGGGGCCTCTAGATGGGACTGGAGGCTTTTAGAAGAGTCCTGGGGTGCTCTAGATGGGTCTGGGGGCATTTAGAAGCGTCCTGGGGGGCTCTGGAAGTGTCTGGGGGAGTTTAGAATGGTCCTGGGGAGCTCTAGAAAGGTCTGGTTGCTTTTAGAAGGGTCCTGGTAGACTCTAGAAGGGTCTGAGTGCTATTAGAAGGGTCCTGCGGGTCTCTAGAAGGGTCTGGGGGCTTTTAGAAGGGTCCTGGGGGGCGCTAGAAATGTCTGGGTGCATTTAGAAGGGTCCTGGGGAACTCTAGAAGGGTCTGGAGGCTTTTAGAAGGGTCCTGGGGGGTCTAGAAGGGTCTGGGGGCTTTCAGAAGGGTCCTGGGGGCCTCTAGAAGGGTCTGGAGGGTTTTAGAAGAGTCCTGGTGGGCTCTAGATGGGTCTGGGTGCTTTTAGAACTGTCCGTGGAGGCTCTAGAAGGGTCTGGGGCCTTTTAGAAGGGTCCTGGGGGGCTCTAGAAGGGTCTGGGTGCTATTAGAAGGATCCGGGGAGGGTCTAGAAGGCTCTGGGTGCTTTTAGAAGGGTCCTTGGGGGCTCTAGAAGGGTCTGGGGACCATTAGAGGAGCCCTGGCGGCCTCTAGAAGGGTCTGGGGGGTTTTAGAAGGGTCCTGGGGAGCTCTAGAAGGGTCTGGGGTCTTTTAGAAGGGTCCTGGGGGAATATAGAAGGGTCTGGGGGCTTTTAGAAGGGTCCTGCGGGTCTCTAGAAGGGTCTGGGGGCTTTTAGAAGGGTCCTGGGAGGATCTAGAAGGGTCTGGTTGCTTTTAGAATGGCCCTGGGAGGCTCTAGAAGGGTCTGGGGGCTTTTAGAATGGTCCTGCTGTGCTCTAGAATGCTCTGGGGGCTTTTAGAAGAGTCCTGGGTGGCTTTAGAAGAGTGTGAGTGCTTTTAGAAGGGTCCTGGGAGGCTCTAGAAGTGTCTGGGTGATTTTAGAAGGGCCCTGGGTGGCTCTAGAATGGTCTGGTTGCTTTTAGAAGGGTCCTGGTGGGCTCTAGAAGGGTCTGGGTGCTTTTAGAAATGTCCTGGGTGGCTCTAGAATGGTCTGGGGGCATTTAGAAGGGTCCCGGGGGGCTCTAGAAGGGTCTGGGGGCTTTTAGAAGGATCTTGGGGGCCTCTAGAAGGGTCTGGGAGCTTTTAGAAGGGTTCTGGGTGGCTCTAGAATGGTCTGGGGGCTTTTAGAAGCGTCCTGGGGGGCTCTAGAAGGGTGTGGTTGCTTTTAGAAGGGTCCTGGGGGCATCTACAAGGCTCTGGGGGCTTTCAGAAGGGTCCTGGGGGCTTCTAGAAGGGTCTGAAGGATTTTAGAAGGGTCCTGGGAGGCTGTAGAAGGGTCTGGGTGCTTTTAGAATGATCCGGGGAGGGTGTAGAAGGGTCTGGGTTCTTTTAGAAGGGTCCTGGGGGGCTCTAGAATGGTCTGGGTGCTTTCAGAAGGGCCTGTGTGGCTTTAGAAGGGTCTGGGGGCTTTTAGATGGGTCCTGGGGGGCTCTAGAAGGGTCCGGGTGCTATTAGAAGGATCCAGGGAGGGTCTAGAAGGCCCTGGGGGCTTTTAGAAGGGTCCTTGGGGGCTCTAGAAGGGTCTGGGGAACATTAGAGGGGCACTGGGGTCCTCTAGAAGGGTCTGGGGGATTTTAGAAGGGTCCTGGGGAGCTCTAGAATTGTCTGGGGGCTTTTAGAATGGTCCTGGGAGGCTCTAGAAGGGTCTGGGGGCTTTTAGAAGGGTCCTGCGTGTCTCTAGAAGGGTCTGAGTGCTTTTAGAAGGATTCGGGGAGGGTCTAGAAGGGTCTGGTGGCTTTTAGAAGGGTCCTGTGGGGCTCTCAAAGGGTCTGGGTGCTTTTAGAAGGGTACAGGGGGGCTCTAGAAGGGTCTGGGGGCTTTTAGAAGGGTCCTGGGGAGCTCTAGATGGGTCTGGGGGCTTTTAGAAGGGTCCTGGGGGGCGCTAGAAATGTCTGGGTGCATTTAGAAGGGTCCTGGGGAACTCTAGAAGGGTCTGGAGGCTTTTAGAAGGGTCCTGGGGGGTCTAGAAGGGTCTGGGGGCTTTCAGAAGGGTCCTGGGGGCCTCTAGAAGGGTCTGGAGGGTTTTAGAAGAGTCCTGGTGGGCTCTAGATGGGTCTGGGTGCTTTTAGAATGATCCGGGGATGGTCTAGAAGGGTCTAGGTGCTTTCAGAAGGGTCCTGGGTGCATCTAGAAGGGTCTGGGTGCTTTTAGAAGGGACCTGGGTGGCTCTAGAAGGGTCTGGGGGCTTTTAGAAGGGTTCTGTGGGGATGTAGAAGGGTCTGGGTGCTTTTAGGTGGGTCCTGGGGGGCTCTAGAAGGGTCTGGGGACCATTAGAGGGGCCCTGGGGGCCTCTAGAAGGGTCTGGGGGATTTTAGAAGGGTCCTGGGGAGCTCTAGAAGTGTCTGGAGGCTTTTAGAAGGGTCCTGGGGGGCTCTAGAAGGGTGTTAGGGCTTTTAGAGGCGTCCTGGGGGCATCTAGAAGGCTCTGAAGGCTATTAGAAGGGTCCTGGGGGGCTCTAGAAGGGTCTGGGGGCTTTTAGAATGGTCTTGGGGGGCTCTAGAAGGGTCTGGGTCTTTTAGAAGGGTCCTGGTGGGCTCTAGAAGGATCTGGGGACAGTTAGGAGGGTCCTGAGGGGATGTTGAATGGTCTGAGTGCTTTTAGATGGGTACTGTAGGGCTAAAAAAGGTTCCTAACCCTATCACTAACCCTAAATCTTACTCTAACCCTAACTCTAACACAAACCCAAACCCTAACCCTAACCCTAAACCTAACCCTAACCCTAACTCTAACCCTAACTCTAAACCTAACCCTAAACCTAACCCTAACTCTAACCCTAACCCTAACCCTAACCCTAACCCTAACACTAACCCTAACCCTAAATCTAACCCTAACCCTAACCCTAACCCTTACCCTAACCCTAACCCTAACCCTAACCCTAACCCTAACCCTAACTCTAACCCTAACCCTAACCCTAATCCTAACTCTAACCCTAACCCTAACCCTAACTCTAACCCTAACCCTAACCCTAACCCTAACCCTAACCCTAACCCTAACCCTAACCCTAACCCTTACCCTAACCCTAACCCTAACCCTAACCCTAACCCTAACCCTAACTCTAACCCTAACCCTAACCCTAACTCTAACTCTAACCCTAACCCTAACTCTAACTATAACCCTAACCCTAACCCTAACCCTAACCCTAACCCTAACCCTAACTCTAACCCTAACCCTAACCCTAACCCTAATCTTAACTCTAACCCTAACCCTAACCCTAACTCTAACTCTAACCCTAACCCTAACCCTAACCCTAACCCTAACCCTAACCCTAACCCTAACTCTAACCCTAACCCTAACCCTAACCCTAATCTTAACTCTAACCCTAACCCTAACCCTAACTCTAACTATAACCCTAACCCTAACCCTAACCCTAACCCTAACCCTAACTCTAACTATAACCCTAACCCTAACCCTAACCCTAACCCTAACTCTAACCCTAACCCTAACCCTAACCCTAACCCTAACCCTAACCCTAACCCTAACCCTAATCCTAACTCTAACCCTAACCCTAACCCTAACTCTAACCCTAACCCTAACTCTAACCCTAACCCTAACCCTAACCCTAACCCTAACCCTAACCCTAACCCTAACCCTAACCCTTACCCTAACCCTAACCCTAACCCTAACCCTAACCCTAACTCTAACCCTAACCCTAACCCAAACCCTAATCCTAACTCTAACCCTAACCCTAACCCTAACTCTAACTCTAACCCTAACCCTAACCCTAACCCTAACCCTAAACCTAACTCTAACCCTAACCCTAACCCTAACCCTAACCCTAACCCTAACTCTAACCCTAACCCTAACCCTAATCCTAACTCTAACCCTAACCCTAACCCTAACTCTAACCCTAACCCTAACTCTAACCCTAACCCTAACCCTAACCCTAACCCTAACCCTAACCCTAACCCTAACCCTAACCCTAACCCTAACCCTAACCCTAACCCTAACCCTAACCCTAACCCTGCCTCTAACCCCTAGAAGTATCTGGGGGCTTTTAGAAGAGTCCTTGAAGGATCTAGGAGGGTCTAGGGTCTCTAAAAAGGTTCCTAAGGGGCTCCGGAAGGGTTTGGGGTCTTTTAGAAGGGTCCTCGGTGGCTCTAGAAGGGTCTAGGGTATTGTAGAAGGGTCCTAAGGGGGTTTAGTAGGGCCTGGGGGGCTTTATAAGATTTTGGGGGCCTTTATAAGGTTTTGGGGGGCTCTAGAAAGTCCGGGGGCTTTGAGAAGCACACTGGGGGCTCTAAAAGTGTCTGGGTGCTTTTAGAAGGTTCCTGGGGGGCTCTAGAAGGGTCTGGGTGCTTCTAGAGCAAAAATTTTAATTTTGCACATTTGGGGAATTCGCAGGGCTCAGCACACCCGGAGTGCAAAGGATGAGCCTGGCCTGGGAAAAGCACCTGCTTGATCAGGGTGTCTCCCCTGCCAGCTAAGTACAAAGGACCCAGACCATTCTAGAGCCCCCAAGGACCTTTCCAAAAGCCCCCAGACCCTTCTGGAGACGTTCAGGTTCCTTTGAAAAGGCCCCAGACCCTTCTAGAGCCTCCCAAGACCCTTCTAAAAGCCCCCAGACCCTTCTAGACCCTCCCCGGATCCTTCTAAAAGCCCCGAGACCCTTCTAGAGCCCCCCAGGACCCTTCTAAAAGCCCCCAGACCCTTCTAGAGGACCCAGGGCCCCTCTTAAGCCACCCCGTCCCTTCTAGAGCCCCCCAGGACCCTTCTAAAAGACCCCAGACCATTCTAGAGCACCCCAGGACACTTCTAAAAGCCCCCAGACACTTCTAGAGCCCCCCAGGACCCTTCTCAAAATTTCCAGACCCTTCTAGAGCCCCCCAGGACCCTTCTAAAAGCCCCCAGACCCTTCTAGAGGCCCCAGGGCCCCTCTTAAGCAGCCCCGTCCCTTCTAGAGCATCCCAGGACCCTTCTAAAAGCCCCCAGACCCTTCTAGAGCAACCCAGGACCCTTCGAAAAAGCCCCCAGACGCTTCTAGAGCCCCCCCGGACCCTTCTAAAAGCCACTAGACCCTTCTAGAGGCCCCCAGGACCCTTCTGAAAGCCCCAGAACCTTCTAGAGCCCCACAGGACCCTTCTAAAAGCACCCAGACCGTTCTTGAGCCCCCCAGGACCCTTCTAAAAGCACCCAGACTCTTCTAATGACCCCCAGGACCAGTCTGAAAGCCAACAGAACCTCCTAGAGACACCCAGGACCCTTCTAAAAGACCCCAGACCCTTCTAGCCCCCCCCAGGACCCTTCTACAAGCCCCCATACACTACTACAGCTCCCCAGGACCCTTCTAATAGCCCCCAGACTTGTCTAGAGGCCACCAGGACCCTTCTAAAAGTCCCCAGACCCTTCTAGAGCCCCCAAGGACCCTTCTAAAAGCCCCCAGACACTTCTAGAGACACCCAGGACCCATCTAAAAACTCCCAGACCATTCTAGAGCCCCCCAGGACACATCTAAAAGCCCCCAGACCCTTCTAGAGCCCCCCAGGACCATTCTAAAAGACCCCAGACCCTTCTAGAGGCCCCCAGGACGCTTCTAAAAGTCCCGAGACCCTTCTAGAGGCAACCAGGACCCTTCTAAAAGCCCCCAGACCCTTCTAGACCCTCCCCGGATCGTTCTAAAAGACCCCATACCCTTCTAGATCCTCCCAGGACCCTTCTAAAAGCCCCCAGACCCTTCTAGAGCCCCCCAGGACCCTTCTAAAAGCACCCAGACCCTTCTAGAGCCCCCCAGGACCCTTCTAAAAGCCCCCAGACCCTTCTAGATGTACCCAGGGCCCATCTTAAGGCCCCCAGACCATTCTAGAGCACGTCAAGACCCTTCTAAAAGTCCCCAGACCCTTCTAGAGCCCCCCAGGACCCTTCTAAAAGGCCGCAGAAACTTCTAGACCCTCTCCGGATAATTCTAAAAGCCCCCAGACACTTCTAGAGATCCCCAGGACCATTCTAAAAGGCCCCAGACCGTTCTATAGCACCCCAGGACCATTCTAAAAGAACCCAGACCATTCTAGAGCCCCCCAGGGCCCCTCTTAAGGCACCCCGTCCCTTCTAGAGCAGCCCAGGACCCTTCTAAAAGTACCCAGACCCTTCCAGATCACCCCAGGACCTATCTAAAATCCCCCAGACCCTTCTAGAGCCCCCCCGGACCCTTTTAAAAGCCCCTAGACCCTTCTAGAGGCCCCCAGGACCCTTCTGAAAGCCCCCAGAACCTTCTAGAGCCCCACAGGACCCTTCTAAAAGCACCCAGACACTTCTACAGACCCCGAGGACCCTATAAAAGCCTACAGACCCTTCTAGAGACCCCCAGGACACTTCTAAAAGCCCCCAGACCCTTCTAGAGCCCCACAGGACCCTTCTAAAAGCACCCAGACCCTTCTAGAGCCCCCCAGGACCATTCTAAAAGTCCCCAGACCATTCTAGACCCTCCCCGGATCCTTCTAAAAGACCCCAGACCCTTCTAGAGCACCCCAGGACCTTTCTAAAAGAACCCAGACCCTTCTAGAGCACCCAAGGACCCTTCTAAAAGCCCGCAGACTAATCTAGACCCTCCCCGGATTCTTCTAAAAGTACCCAGACCCTTCTAGAGCATCCCAGGACCCTTCTAAAAGCCCCCAGACACTTCTAGAGGCCCCCAGGACCATTCTAAAAGCACCCAGATCCTTCTAGAGTCCCCCCCCAGGACCCCTTCTGAAAGCCCCCAGACCCTTCTACAGACCCCCAGGACCACTATAAAAAGCCCCAGACTCTTCTAGAGCACCCCAGGACCCTTCTAAAAGCCCCCAGACCCTCTAGAGCCCCCCAGGACCATTCTAAAATCCTCCAGACCCTTCTAGAGCCACCCAGGACCCTTCTAAAAGACACCAGACCCTTCTTAGAGCCACCAGGGCCCTCTTAAGCCCCCCCGTACCTTCTAGAGCCACTAGGACCCTTCTAAAAGCCCCCAGACCCTTCTAGAGCCCCCCAGGACCCTTCTAAAAGCCCTCAGACACTTCTAGAGCCCCCAGGACGCTTCTAAAAACTTCCAACCCTTCTAGAGCCCCCAGGACCCTTCTAAAAGCCCGCAGACCTTCTAGAGGCCCAGGGCCCTTCTTAAGCCCCCCCGTCCCTTCTAGAGCACACCAGGACCGTCTAAAAGCCTCTAGACCTTCTAGAGCACTCCAGGACCTTTCCAAAAGCACCAGACCCTTCTAGAGCCTCCCCGGACCCTTATAAAAGCACCCAGACCCTTCTAGACCCTCCCCGGATCATTCTAAAAGCCCCAGACCCTTCTAGAGCCCCCTAGTATCATTCAAAAAGCACCCAGACCCTTCTAGAGCCCCCTAGGAAGCATCTAAAAGCACCCAGACCCTTCTAGAGCCTCCAGTACCCTTCTAAAAGCAACCAGACCCTTCTAGAGAACCCCAGGACCCTTCTAAAAGCCCCCAGACCCATCTAGAGCCCTCTAGGATCCTTCAAAAAGCACCCAGACCTTTCTAGACCGTCCACGGATCATTCTAAAAGCCCCCAGACCCTTCTAGAGCCCCCCACGGATCATTCTAAAAGCCCCCAGACCTTCTAGAGCCCCCTAGGACCCATCGAAAAGCCCCCAGACCCTTCTAGAGCCCCCCAGGATCATTCTAAAAGCCCCCAGACCCTTCTAGAGCCCCCCAGTACCCTTCTAAAAGCACCTAGACCCTTCTAGAGTCCCCCAGGACCCTTCTAAATGCCCCCAGACCCTTCAAGAGGCACCCAGGGCCCCTCTTAAGGAACCCCGTCCCTTCGTAGAGCACCCCAGGACCCTTCTAAATTTCCCCAGACCCTTCTAGAGCCCACCCGGACCCTTCTAAAAGAACCCAGACCCTTCTAGAGACCCCCAGGACCCTTCTGAAAGCCAGCAGAAACATTCTAGAGTCACCCAGGACCCTTCTAAAGGCACCCAGACCCTTCTAGAGCCCCCCAGGACCCTTCTACAAAGCGCCCAGACCCTTCTAGAGACCCCCAGGACCCTTCTGAAAGCCCCCAGACCATTCTAGAGCATCCCGAGGACCCCTTCTAAAATTCCCCCAGACCCTTCTAGAGCCCCCCAGGACACTTCTAAAAGCACCCAGACCTTTCTAGAGCCCCCCGAACCCTTCTAAAAGCCCCCAGACCCTTCTAGAGCCACCCAGGACCCTTCTAAAAGCACCCAGAACCTTCTAGAGCCCCCCAAGACCCTTCTACAAGCCACCAAGACCCTTCTAGAGCATCCCAGGACCATTCTAAAAGCACCCAGACCCATCTAGAGCCTCCAGACCCTTCTATAAGCCCCCAGACCCTTCTAGAGACTCCCAGGACCCTTCGAAAAGCCCCCCAGACCCTTCTAGAGCCACCCAGGACCTTTCTAAAAGACCCCAGACCATTCTAGAGCACCCCAGGACCCTTCTAAAAGCCCCCCAGACCCTTCTAGAGGACCCCAGGACCCTTCTGAAAGCCAGCAGAACATTCTAGAGTCACCCAGGACCCTTCTAAAGGCACCCAGACCCTTCTAGAGCACCCCAGGACCCTTCTAAAAGCCCCCCAGACCCTTCTAGAGACCCCCAGGACCCTTCTGAAAGCCCCCAGAACCTTCTAGAGCCCTCCAGGACCCTTCTAAAAGCCCCCAGACCCTTCTAGAGAATCCGAGGACCCTTCTAAAATTCCCCAGACCCTTCTAGAGCCCCCCCGGACCCTTCTAAAAGCACCCAGACCCTTCTAGAGACACCCAGGATCTTTCTAAAATCACCCAGACCCTTCTAGAGGCTCCCCGGACTCTTCTAAAAGACCCCAGACCCTTCTAGAGCCTCCCAGTACCCTTCTAAAAGCAACCAGACCCTTCTAGAGAAACCCATGACCCTTCTAAAAGCCCCCAGACCCTTCTAGAGCCCCCCAGGATCATTCTAAAAGCCCCCAGACCCTTCTAGAGCCCCCTAGGACCCATCTAAAAGCCCCCAGACCCTTCTAGAGCCCCCCAGGATCATTCTAAAAGCCCCCAGACCCTTCTAGAGGCCCCCAGTACCCTTCTAAAAGCCCCCAGAGCCTTCTAGAGCCCCCCAAGACCCTTTTAAATGCCCCCAGACCCTTCAAGAGGCACCCAGGGCCCCTCTAAGGAACCCCGTCCCTTCTAGAGCACCCCCGGACCCTTCTAAAAGACCCCAGACCCTTCTAGAGGACCCCAGGACCATTCTGAAAGCCAGCAGAACATTCTAGAGTCACCGAGGACCCTTCTAAAGGCACCCAGACCCTTCTAGAGCCCCCCAGGACCCTTCTAAAAGCGCCCAGACCCTTCTAGAGCATCCGAGGACCCTTCTAAAATTCCCCAGACCCTTCTAGAGCACCCCAGGACATTTCTAAAAGCACCCAGACCCTTCTAGAGCCCCCCCGGACCCTTCTAAAAGCCCCCAGACCCTTCTAGAGCCACCCAGGACCCTTCTAAAAGCACCCAGAACCTTCTAGAGACCCCAGGACCCTTCTACAAGCCCCAAGAACATTCTAGAGCATCCCAGGACCCTTCTAAAAGCACCCAGACCCATCTAGAGCCTCCCAGGACCCTTCTAAAAGACCCCAGACCCTTCTAGAGACACCCAGGACCCTTCGAAAAGCCCCCAGACCCTTCTAGAGCCACCCAGGACCTTTCTAAAAGCCCCCAGACCCTTCTAGAGCCTCCCAGGACCCTTCTAAAAGCCCCCAGACCATTCTAGAGCACCCCAGGACCCTTCTAAAAGCCCCTAGACGCTTCTAGAGCCACCCAGGACCCTTCTAAAAGCACCCAGACCCTTCTAGAGCCAACCAGGACCCTTCTGAAAGCCAGCAGAACATTCTAGAGTCACCCAGGACCCTTCTAAAGGCACCCAGACCCTTCTAGAGCCCCCCAGGACCCTTCTAAAAGTCCCCAGACCCTTCTAGAGAACCCCAGGACCCTTCTGAAAGCCCCCAGAACCTTCTATAGCACCCCAGGACCCTTCTAAAAGCCCCCAGACCCTTCTAGAGAATCCGAGGACCCTTCTAAAATTCCCCAGACCCTTCTAGAGCCCCCCCGGACCCTTCTAAAAGACCCCAGACCCTTCTAGAGCCACCCAGGACCATTCTAAAAGCCCCCAGACCATTCTAGAGCCCCCCAGGACCCTTCTAGAAAGCCCCCAGACCCTTCTAGAGACCCCCAGGACCCTTCTGAAAGCCACCAGAACATTCTAGATCCCCCCAGGCACCCTTCTAAAAGCCCCCAGACCCTTCTAGAGCATCCGAGGACCCTTCTAAAAGCACCCAGACCCTTCTAGAGCATCCCAGGACCCTTCTAAAAGCCCCCAGACCTCCTTCTAGAGGCCCCTAGGACCCTTCTAAAAAGCCCCCAGAACCCTCTAGAGCCACCCAGGACTCTTCTAAAAGCACCCAGACCCTTCTAGAGCCTCCCAGGACCCTTCTAAAAGTACCCAGACCCTTCTAGAGCCCCCCAGGACCATTCTAAAGGCCCCCAGACCTTTCTAGACCCTCCCCGGATCATTCTAAATGCCCCCAGACCCTTCTAGAGGCCCCCAGGACACTCTAAAAGCACCCAGACCATTCTACGAGCCCCCCAGGACCCTTTAAAGGACCCCAGACCCTTCTAGACCCTCCCCCGGATCATTCTAAAAGCCCCCAGATTCTTCTAGAGCCTCCCAGGACCCTTCTAATAGCCACCCGACCTTTCTAGACCCTCCCCGGATCCTTCTAAATGAACCCAGACATTTCTAGGGCCCCCCAGAACCCCTCTAAAAGCCTCCAGAGCCCTTGTAGAGCCCCCACCAGGACCCGTCTAAAAGCGCCCAGACCCTTCTAGACCCACCCCTGATCATTCTAAAAGACCCCAGACCCTTCTAAAAGCTCCCAGGACTATTCTAAAAGAACCCAGACCATTCTAGACCTCCCCGGATTATTCTACAAAGCCCCCAGACCCTTCTAGAGCCCCCCAAGACCCTTCTAAAAGCCTCAAGACCCTTCTAGAGCCCCCAGGACCCTTCTAAAAGACCCCAGACCCTTCTAGAGCCGCCTAGGATCCTTCAAAAAGCATAAAGACCCTTCTAGACCGTCCCCGGATCATTCTAAAAAGACCCCAGACCCTTCTAGAGCCCCTCAGGACCCTTCTAAATGCCCCCAGACCCTTCTAGAGAACCCAGGAACCATCTAAAAGCCCCAGATCCTTCTAGAGGCCCCCAGGACCCTTCTAAAAGCCCCTAGAACCTTCTAGATCCCCACAGTGACCATTCTAAAGACCCCAGACCCTTCTAGAGCCCCCAGGACCCTACTAAAACGTCCCAGACCCTTCTAGAGCCCCCCAGGACCATTCTAAAAGACCCCAGACCCTTCTAGATCCTCCCAGGACCTTTCTAAAAGCCCCCAGACCTTTCTAGAGGCCCCAGGACCCTTCTAAAAGCCCCCAGACCATTCTAGAGCCCCCCAGGACCCTTCTAAAAGCCCCCCAGACCCTTCTAGAGCACCCAGGACCCTTCTAAAAGCCCCCAGACCCTTCTTGATCCCCCCAAGACCCTTCTAAAAGCCCCCCCAGACCCTTCTAGCGGCTCCCTCGACCATTCTACAAGCACACCCAGACCCTTCTAGAGCCCCCCAGACCATTCTAAAAGCACCCAGACCCTTCTAGAGGCCCCCCAGGACAGTATAAAGAACCCAACCCAGACCCTTCTAGAGCCCCCCAGGACCCTTCTGAAAGCCCCCAGACCCTTCTAGAGCTCCCCCGGACCCTTCTAAAAGCCCCTGGACCCTTCTAGAGGCCCCCAAGACCCTTCTGAAAGCCCCCAGATCCTTCTAGAGCCCCACAGGACCCTTCTAAAAGCACCCAGACCCTTCTACAGACCACCAGGACAGTATAAAAGAACCCAGACCCTTCTAGAGCCCCCCAGGACCCTTCTAAAAGACCCCAGACACTTCTAGAGCCCCCAGGACGCTTCTAAAAACTTCCAAACCCTTCTAGAGCCCCCCAGGACCCTTCTAAAAGTCCCCAGACACTTCTAGAGGCCCCAGGGCCCTTCTTAAGCCCCCCCGTCCCTTCTAGAGCACACCAGGACCCGTCTAAAAGCCTCTAGACCCTTCTAGAGCACTCCAGGACCTTTCCAAAAGCACCCAGACCCTTCTAGAGGCTCTCCGGACCCTTATAAAAGCACCCAGACCCTTCCAGAGCCTCCCAGGACCCTTCTAAAAGCCACCAGACCCTTCTAGAGACCCCCAGGACCCTTCTAAAAGCACCCAGACCCTTCTAGACCCTCCCCGGATCATTCTAAAAGCCCCCAGACCCTTCTAGAGCCCCCTAGGATCCTTCAAAAAGCACCCAGACCCTTCTAGACCGTCCCCGGATCATTCTAAAAGCCCCCAGACCCTTCTAGAGCCCCCCAGGATCATTCTAAAAGCCCCCTGACCCTTCTAGAGCCCCCTAGGACCCATCTAAAAGCACACAGACCCTTCTAGAGACCCCCAGGACCCTTCTAAAAGCCCCCAGACCGTTCTAGACCCCCCCAGGCCCTTCTACAAGCACCCAGACCCTTCTAGAGCCCCCCAGGACCCTTCTAATAGCCCCCAGACCCGTCTAGGGGCCACCAGGACCATTCTAAAAGTCCCCAGACCCTTCTAGAGCCCCCCCGGACCCTTGTAAAAGCCCCCAGACCCTTCTAGAGGACCCCAGGACCCTTATAAAAGCAGCCAGACCCTTCCAGAGCCTCACAGGTCCCTTCTAAACGCCCCCAGACCCTTCTAGAGGCCCCCAGGACCCTTCTAAAAGACCCCAGACCCTTCTAGAGCCTCCCAGGACCATTCTAAAAGCCCGCAGACCCTTCTAGAGCCCCCCAGGACCCTTCTAAAAGACCCCAGACCCTTCTAGAGCCGCCTAGGATCCTTCAAAAAGCATAAAGACCCTTCTAGACCGTCCCCGGATCATTCTAAAAGCCCCCAGACCTTTCTAGAGCACCCCAGGACCCTTCTAAAAGCCCCCAGACCCTTCTAGAGCACCCCAGGACCCTTCTAAAAGCCCCCAGATCCTTCTAGAGCACCCCAGGACCCTTCTAAAAGCCCCCAGACCCTTCTAGAGCCCCCCAGGACCATTCTAAAAGCTCCAAGACCCTTCTAGAGGCCCCCAGGACCCTTCTAAAAGCCCCCAGACCCTTCTAGAGCCCCCCAAGACCCTTCTACAAGCCCCCAGACCCTTCTAGAGCCACCCAGACCCTTCTAAAAGCACCCAGACCCTTCTAGAGGCCCCCAGGACCCGTCTAAAAGCCTCTAGACCCTTCTAGAGCCCCCCAGGACCTTTCTAAAATCACCCAGACCCTTCTAGAGGCTCCCCGGCCCCTTATAAAAGCACCCCGACCCTTCTAGAGCCTCCCAGTACCCTTCTAAAAGCAACCAGACCCTTCTAGAGAACCCCAGGACCCTTCTAAAAGCCCCCAGACCCATCTAGACCCTCCCCGGATCCTTCTAAAAGCCGCCAGACCCTTCTAGAGCCCCCTAGGATCCTTCAAAAAGCACCCAGACCTTTCTAGACCGTCCCCGGATCATTCTAAAAGCCCCCAGACCCTTCTAGAGCCCCCCAGGATCATTCTAAAAGCCCCCAGACCCTTCTAGAGCCCCCTAGGACCCATCTAAAAGCCCCCAGACCCTTCTAGAGGCCCCTAGGACCCTTCTAAAAGCCCCCAGACCCTTCTAGACCCTCCCCGGATCCTTCGAAAAGCCCCCAGACCCTTCTAGAGCCCCCCAGGATCATTCTAAAAGCCCCAGACCCTTCTAGAGTCCCCCAGGACCCTTCTAAATGCCCCCAGACCCTTCAAGAGGCACCCAGGGCCCCTCTTAAGGAACCCGGTCCCTTCTAGAGCACCCCAGGACCCTTCTAAATTCCCCAGACCCTTCTAGAGCCCACCCGGACCCCTTCTAAAGACCCCAGACCCTTCTAGATGACCCCAGGACCTTCTGAAAGCCAGCAGAACATTCTAGAGTCAGCCAGGACCATTCTAAAGGCACCCAGACCCTTCTAGAGCCCCCCAGGACACTTCTAAAAGCGCCCAGACCCTTCTAGAGACACCCAGGACCCTTCTGAAAGCCCCCAGACCCTTCTAGAGCATCCGAGGGACCCTTCTAAAATTCCCCAGACACTTCTAGAGCACCCCAGGACACTTCTAAAGCACCCAGACCCTTCTAGAGCCCCCCCGAACCCTTCTAAAAGCCCCCAGACCCTTTCTAGAGCCACCCAGGACCCTTCTAAAAGCACCCAGAACCTTCTAGAGCCCCCCAAGACCCTTCTACAAGCCCCAAGACTCTTCTAGAGCATCCCAGTGACCCTTCTAAAAGCACCCAGACCCATCTAGAGCCTCCCAGGACCCTTCTATAAGCCCCCAGACCCATCTAGAGACTCCAGGACCCTTCGAAAAGCCCCCAGACCCTTCTAGAGCCACCCAGGACTTTTCTAAAAGACCCCAGACCCTTCTAGAGCCTCCCAGGACCCTTCTAAAGCCCCCAGACCATTCTAGAGCACCCCAGGACCCTTCTAAAAGCCCCCAGACCCTTCTAGAGCCACCCAGGACCCCTTTTAAAAGCCCCCATACCCTTCTAGAGGACCCCAGGACCTTCTGAAAGCCAGCAGAACATTCTAGAGTCACCCAGGACCCTTCTAAAGGCACCCAGACCCTTCTAGAGCCCCCCAGGACCCTTCTAAAAGCGCCCAGACCCTTCTAGAGAGTCCCAGGACCCTTCTGAAAGCCCCCAGAACCTTCTAGACCCCTCCAGGACCCTTCTAAAAGCCCCCAGACCCTTCTAGAGAATCCGAGGACCCTTCTAAAATTCCCCAGACCCTTCTAGAGCCCCCCCGGACCCTTATAAAAGCACCCAGACCCTTCTAGAGCCCCCCAGGACCTTTCTAAAATCACCCAGACCCTTCTAGAGGCTCCCCGGACCCATATAAAAGCACCCCGACCCTTCTAGAGCCTCCCAGTACCCTTCTAAAAGCAACCAGACCCTTCTAGAGAACCCCAGGACCCTTCTAAAAGCCCCCAGACCCTTCTAGACCCTCCCCGGATCCTTCTAAAATCCCCCAGACCCTTCTAGAGCCCCTTGGAATCCTTCAAAAAGCACCCAGACCTTTCTAGACCGTCCCCGGATCATTCTAAAAGCACCCAGACCCTTCTAGAGCCCCCCAGGATCATTCTAAAAGCCCCCAGACCCTTCTAGGGCCCCCTAGGACCCATCTAAAAGCCCCCAGACCCTTCTAGAGGCCCCTAGGACCATTCTAAAAGCACCTAGACCGTTCTAGACCCTCCCCGGATCCTTCGAAAAGAACCCAGACCCTTCTAGAGCCCCCCAGGATCATTCTAAAAGCCCCTAGACCCTTCTAGAGCCCCCCAGTACCCTTCTAAAAGCCCCCAGACCCTTCTAGAGTCCCCCAAGACCCTTCTAAATGCCCCCAGACCCTTCAAGAGGCACCCAGGGCCCCTCTTAAGGAACCCCGTCCCTTCTAGAGCATCCCAGGACCCTTCTAAAAGTCCCCAGACCCTTCTAGAGCCACCCCGGACCCTTCTAAAAGACCCCAGACCCTTCTAGAGGACCCCAGGACCATTCTGAAAGCCAGCAGAACATTCTAGAGTCACCCAGGACCCTTCTAAAGGCACCCAGACCCTTCTAGAGCCCCCCAGGACCCTTCTAAAAGCGCCCAGACCATTCTAGAGCATCCGAGGACCCTTCTAAAATTCCCCAGACCCTTCTAGAGCACCCCAGGACATTTCTAAAAGCACCCAGACCCTTCTAGAGCCCCCCCGGACCATTCTAAAACCACCCAGACCCTTCTAGAGCCACCCAGGACCCTTCTAAAAGCACCCAGAACCTTCTAGAGACCCCAGGACCCTTCTACAAGCCCCAAGACCCTTCTAGAGACACCCAGGACCCTTCGAAAAGCCCCCAGACCCTTCTAGAGCCACCCAGGACCTTTCTAAAAGCCCCCAGACCCTTCTAGAGCCTCCCAGGACCCTTCTAAAAGCCCCCAGACCATTCTAGAGCACCCCAGGACCCTTCTAAAAGCCCCCAGACGCTTCTAGAGCCACCCAGGACCCTTCTAAAAGCCCCCAGACCCTTCAAGAGCCACCCAGGACCCTTCTGAAAGCCAGCAGAACATTCTAGAGTCACCCAGGACCCTTCTAAAGGCACCCAGACCCTCTTAGATTCCCCCAGGACCCTTCTAAAAGCCCCCAGACCCTTCTAGAGACCCCCAGGACCCTTCTGAAAGCACCCAGAACCTTCTATAGCACCCCAGGACCCTTCTAAAAGCCCCCAGACCCTTCTAGAGAATCCGAGGACCCTTCTAAAATTCCCCAGACCCTTCTAGAGCCCCCCCGGACCCTTCTAAAAGCACCCAGACCCTTCTAGAGCCACCCAGGACCATTCTAAAAGCCCCCAGACCATTCTAGAGCCCACCAGGACCCTTCTAAAAGCCCCCAGACCCTTCTAGAGACCCCCAGGACCCTTCTGAAAGCCCCTAGAACATTCTAGATCCACCCAGGACCCTTCTAAAAGCCCCCAGACCCTTCTAGAGCATCCGAGGACCCTTCTAAAAGCACCCAGACCCTTCTAGAGCATCCCAGGACCCTTCTAAAAGCCCCCAGACCCTTCTAGAGGCCCCTAGGACCCTTCTAAAAGCCCCCAGAACCCTCTAGAGCCACCCAGGACTCTTCTAAAAGCACCCAGACCCTTCTAGAGCCTCCCAGGACCCTTCTAAAAGTACCCAGACCCTTCTAGAGCCCCCCAGGACCATTCTAAAGGCCCCCAGACCTTTCTAGACCCTCCACGGATCATTCTAAAAGCCCCCAGACCCTTCTAGAGGCCCCCAGGACCCTTCTGAAAGCACCCAGACCATTCTAGAGCCCCCCAGGACCCTTCTAAAGGCCCCCAGACCCTTCTAGACCCTCCCCGGATCATTCTAAAAGCCCCCAGAATCTTCTAGAGCCTCCCAGGACCCTTCTAATAGCCCCCCGACCTTTCTAGACCCTCCCCGGATCCTTCTAAATGAACCCAGACCCTTCTAGGGCCCCCGAGAACCCCTCTAAAAGCCTCCAGACCCTTGTAGAGCCCCCCAGGACCCGTCTAAAAGCGCCCAGACCCTTCTAGACCCACCCCTGATCATTCTAAAAGACCCCAGACCCTTCTAAAAGCTCCCAGGACTATTCTAAAAGAACCCAGACCATTCTAGACCCTCCCCGGATTATTCTAAAAGCCCCCAGACCCTTCTAGAGCCCCCCAAGACCCTTCTAAAAGCCTCAAGACCCTTCTAGAGCCCCCCTGGACCCTAATAAAAGACCCCAGACCCTTCTAGAGCCGCCTAGGATCCTTCAAAAAGCATAAAGACCCTTCTAGACCGTCCCCGGATCATTCTAAAAGCCCCCAGACCCTTCTAGAGCCCCTCAGGACCCTTCTAAATGCCCCCAGACCCATCTAGAGAACCCCAGGACCCATCTAAAAGCCCCCAGATCCTTCTAGAGGCCCCCAGGACCCTTCTAAAAGCCCCTAGACCCTTCTAGAGCCCCACAGCACCATTCTAAAAGACCCCAGACCATTCTAGAGCCCCCAGGACCCTACTAAAAACTCCCAGACCCTTCTAGAGCCCCCCAGGACCATTCTAAAAGCCCCCAGACCCTTCTAGACCCTCCCCGGATCCTTCTAAAAGCCCGCAGACCCTTCTAGATCCTCCCAGGACCTTTCTAAAAGCCCCCAGACCTTTCTAGAGGCCCCAGGACCCTTCTAAAAGCCCCCAGACCCTTCTAGAGCACCACAGGACCCTTCTAAAAGCCCCCAGACCCTTCTAGAGCCCCCCAGGACCCTTCTAAAAGCCCCCAGACCCTTCTAGCGGCACCCTCGACCCTTCTACAAGCCCCCAGACCCTTCTAGAGCCCCCCAGGACCCTTCTAAAAGCACCCAGACCCTTCTAGAGGCCCCCAGGACAGTATAAAAGACCCCAGACCCTTCTAGAGCCTCCCAGTACCCTTCTAAAAGCAACCAGACCCTTCTAGAGAACCCCAGGACCCATCTAAAAGCCCCCAGACCCTTCTAGACCCAACCCGGATCCTTCTAAAAGCCCCCAGACCCTTCTAGAGCCCCCTAGGATCCTTCAAAAAGCACCCAGACCTTTCTAGACCGTCCCCGGATCATTCTAAAAGCCCCCAGACCCTTCTAGAGCCCCCCAGGATCATTCTAAAAGCCCCCAGACCCTTCTAGAGCCCCCTAGGACCCATCTAAAAGCCCCCAGACCCTTCTAGAGGCCCCTAGGACCCTTCTAAAAGACCCCAGACCCTTCTAGACCCTCTCCGGATCCTTCGAAATGACCCCAGACCCTTCTAGAGCCCCCCAGGATCATTCTAAAAGCCCCCAGACCCTTCTAGAGCCCCCCAGTACCCTTCTAAAAGCCCCTAGACCCTTCTAGAGCCCCCCAGGACCCTTCTAAATGCCCCCAGACCCTTCAAGAGGAACCCAGGGCCCCTCTTAAGGAACCCCGTCCCTTCTAGAGCACCCCAGGACCCTTCTAAAAGTCCCCAGACCCTTCTAGAGCACCCCAGGACCATTCTAAAAGCCCCCAGACCCTTCTAGAGCCCCCCCGGACCCTTCTAAAAGACCCCAGACCCTTCTAGAGGACCCCAGGACCCTTCTGAAAGCCAGCAGAACATTCTAGAGTCACCCAGGACCCTTCTAAAGGAACCCAGACCCTTCTAGAGCCCCCCAGGACCCTTCTAAAAGCGCCCAGACGCTTCTAGAGATCCCCAGGACCCATCTGAAAGACCCCAGAACATTCTAGAGCCCTCCAGGACCCTTCAAAAAGCACCCAGACCCTTCTAGAGCATCCGAGGACCCTTCTAAAATTCCCCAGACCCTTCTAGAGCACCCCAGGACACTTCTAAAAGCACCCAGACCATTCTAGAGCCCCCCCGGACCATTCTAAAAGCCCCCAGACCCTTCTAGAGCCACCCAGGACCCTTCTAAAAGCACGCAGAACCTTCTAGAGCCCTCCAGGACCCTTCTAAAAGCACCCAGACCCTTCTAGAGCATCCCAGGACCCTTCTAAAAGCACCCAGACCCATCTAGATCCTCCCAGAACCCTTCTAAAAGCCCCCAGACCCTTCTAGAGACACCCAGGACCCTTCGAAAAGCCCCCAGACCCTTCTAGAGCCGTCCAGGACCTTTCTAAAAGCCCCCAGACCCTTCTAGAGCCTCCCAGGACCCTTCTAAAAGCCCCCAGACCATTCTAGAGCACCCCAGGACCCTTCTAAAAACCCCCAGACCCTTCTAGAGCCACCCAGGACCCTTCTAAAAGCCCCCAGACCCTTCTAGAGACCCCCAGGACCCTTCTGAAAGCCTGCAGAACATTCTAGAGTCACCCAGGACCCTTCTAAAGGCACACAGACCCTTCTAGAGCCCCCCAGGACCCTTCTAAAAGCCCCCAGACCCTTCTAGAGACACCCAGGACCCTTCTGAAAGCCCCCTGAACCTTCTAGAGCCCTCCAGGACCCTTCTAAAAGCCCCCAGACCCTTCTAGAGAATCCGAGGACCCTTCTGAAATTCCCCAGACCCTTCTAGAGCCCCCCCGGACCCTTCTAAAAGCACCCAGACCATTCTAGAGCATCCGAGGACTATTCTAAAAGCACCCAGACCATTCTAGAGCATCCCAGGACCCTTCTAAAAGCACCCAGACCCTTCTAGAGGCCCCTAGGACCCTTCTAAAAGCCCCCAGACCCTTCTAGAGGCCCCCAGGACCCTTCTAAAAGCACCCAGACCATTCTAGAGCCCCCCAGGACCCTTCTAAAGGCCCCCAGACCCTTCTAGACCCTCCCCGGATCATTCTAAAAGCCCCCAGATTCTTCTAGAGCCTCCCAGGACCCTTCTAATGGCCCCCCGACCTTTCTAGACCCTCCCCGGATCCTTCTAAATGAATCCAGACCCTTCTAGGGCCCCCCAGAACCCCTCTAAAAGCCTCCAGACCATTGTAGAGCCCCCCAGGACCCGTCTAAAAGCGCCCAGACCCTTCTAGACCCTCCCCTGATCATTCTAAAAGACCCCAGACCCTTCTAAAACCTCCCAGGACTATTCTAAAAGAACCCAGACCATTCTAGACCCTCCCCGGATTATTCTAAAAGCACCCAGACCATTCTAGAGCCCCCCCAGACCCTTCTAAAAGCCTCCAGACCCTTCTAGAGCACCCCAGGACCCTTCTAAAAGACCCCAGACCCTTCTAGAGCCGCCTAGGATCTTTCAAAAAGCATAAAGACCCTTCTAGACCGTCCCCGGATCATTCTAAAAGCCCCCAGACCCTTCTAGAGCCCCTCAGGAACCTTCTAAATGCCCCCAGACCCTTCTAGAGAACCCCAGGACCCATCTAAAAGCCCCCAGATCCTTCTAGAGGCCCCCAGGACCCTTCTAAAAGCCCCCAGACCCTTCTAGATCCTCCCAGGACCTTTCTAAAAGCCCCCAGACATTTCTAGAGGCCCCAGGACCCTTCTAAAAGCCCCCAGACCCTTCTAGAGCTCCCCAGGACCCTTCTAAAAGCCCCCAGACCCTTCTAGAGCACCCCAGGATCCTTCTAAAAGCCCCCAGACCCTTCTTGAGCCCACCAGGACCCTTCTAAAAGCCCCCAGACCCTTCTAGCGGCACCCAGGACCCTTCTACAAGCCCCCAGACCCTTCGAGAACCCCCCAGGACCCTTCTAAAAGCACCCAGACCCTTCTAGAGGCCCCCAGGACCCTTCTAAAAGCCCCCAGACCCTTCTAGAGCCCCCCCAGGACCCTTCTACAAGCACCCACACCCTTCTAGAGCCTCCCAGGACCATTCTAAAAGCACCCAGACCCTTCTAGAGGCCCCCAGGACCCGTCTAAAAGCCTGTAGACCCTTCTAGAGCCCCCCAGGACCTTTCTAAAATCACCCAGACCCTTCTAGAGGCTCCCCGGACCCTTATAAAAGCACCCAGACCCTTCTAGAGCCTCCCAGTACCCTTCTAAAAGCAACCAGACCCTTCTAGAGAACCCCAGGACCCTTCTAAAAGACCCCAGACCCTTCTAGACCCTCCCCGGATCCTTCTAAAAGCCGCCAGACCCTTCTAGAGCCCCCTAGGATCCTTCAAAAAGCACCCAGACCTTTCTAGACCGTCCCCGGATCATTCTAAAAGCCCCCAGACCCTTCTAGAGCCCCCCAGGATCATTCTAAAAGCCCCCAGACCCTTCTAGAGCCCCCTAGGACCCATCTAAAAGACCCCAGACCCTTCTAGAGGCCCCTAGGACCCTTCTAAAAGACCCCAGACCCTTCTAGACCCTCCCCGGATCCTTCGAAAAGACCCCAGACCCTTCTAGAGCCCCCCAGGATCATTCTAAAAGCCCCCAGACCCTTCTAGAGCACCCCAGTACCCTTCTAAAAGCCCCTAGACCCTTCTAGAGCCCCCCCGGACCCTTCTAAAAGACCCCAGACCCTTCTAGAGGACCCCAGGACCCTTCTGAAAGCCAGCAGAACATTCTAGAGTCACCCAGGACCCTTCTAAATGCCCCCAGACCCTTCAAGAGGCACCCAGGTTCCCTCTTAAGGAACCCCGTCCCTTCTAGAGCACCCCAGGACCCTTCTAAAAGTCCCCAGACCCTTCTAGAGCACCCCAGGACCATTCTAAAAGCCCCCAGACCCTTCTAGAGCCCCCCAGGACCCTTCTAAAAGACCCCAGACCCTTCTAGAGGACCCCAGGACCCTTCTGAAAGCCAGCAGAACATTCTAGAGTCACCCAGGACCCTTCTAAAGGCACCCAGACCCATCTAGAGCCCCCCAGGACCCTTCTAAAAGACCCCAGACCCTTCTAGAGAGTCCCAGGACCCTTCTGAAAGCCCCCAGAACCTTCTAGAGCCCTCCAGGACCCTTTAAAAGCACCCAGACCCTTCTAGAGCATCCGAGGACCCTTCTAAAATTCGCCAGACCCTTCTAGAGCACCCCAGGACACTTCTAAAAGCCCCCAGACCCTTCTAGAGCCACACCGGACCCTTCTAAAAGCACCCAGACCCTTCTAGAGCCACCTAGGACCCTTCTAAAAGCACCCAGAACCTTCTAGAGCCCCCCAGGACCCATCTACAAGCCTCCAGACCCTTCTAGAGCATCCCAGGACCCTTCTAAAAGCCCCCAGACCCATCTAGATCCTCCCAGGACCATTCTAAAAGACCCCAGACCCTTCTAGAGCCTCCCAGGACCCTTCTAAAAGCCCCCAGACCATTCTAGAGCACCGCAGGACCCTTCTAAAAGCCCCCAGACCCTTCTAGAGCCCCCCAGGACCCTTCTAAAAGCCCCCAGACCCTTCTAGAGGAACCCAGGACCCTTCTGAAAGCCAGCAGAACATTCTAGAGTCACCCAGGACCCTTCTAAAGGCACCCAGAACCTTCTAGAGCCCCCAAGAACCCTTCTAAAAGCCCCCAGACCCTTCTAGAGACCCCCAGGACCTATCTGAAAGCCCCCAGAACCATCTAGAGCCCTCCAGGACCCTTCTAAAAGACCCCAGACACTTCTAGAGAATCCGAGGACCCTTCTAAAATTACCCAGACCCTTCTAGAGCCCCCCCGGACCCTTCTAAAACCCCCCAGACCCTTCTAGAGCCACCCAGGACCCTTCTAAAAGTCCCCAGATTCTTCTAGAGCCCCCCCGGACCCTTGTAAAAGCACCCAAACCCTTCTAGAGGCCCCCAGGACCCTTATAAAAGCACCCAGACTCTTCCAGAACCTCCCAGGACCCTTCTAAAAGCACCCAGACCCTTCTAGAGCCCCCCAGGACCCTTCTAATAGCACCCAGACCCGTCTAGATGCCACCAGAACCCTTCTAAATGTCCCCAGATTCTTCTAGAGCCCCCCCGGACCCTTATAAAAGCCCCCAGACCCTTCTAGAGGACCCCAGGACCCTTATAAAAGCACCCAGACCCTTCCAGAGCCTCACAGGTCCCTTCTAAACGCCCCCAGGCCATTCTAGAGGCCCCCAGGACCCTTCTAAAAGCCTCTAGACCCTTCTAGAGCCTCCCAGGACCCTTCTAAAAGACCCCAGACCCTTCTAGAGCCTCCCCTGACCATTCTAAAAGCCCCCAGACCATTCTAGAGCCCCCCAGGACCCTTCTAAAACACCCCAGACCCTTCTAGAGCCGCCTAGGATCCTTCAAAAAGCATAAAGACCCTTCTAGACCGTCCCCGGATCATTCTAAAAGCCCCCAGACCCTTCTAGAGCCCCTCAGGACCCTTCTAAATGCCCCTAGACCCTTCTAGAGAACCCCAGGACCCATCTAAAAGCCCCCAGATCCTTCTAGAGGCCTCCAGGACCCTTCTAAAAGCCCCCAGACCCTTCTAGAGCCCCACCGGACCATTCTAAAAGAACCCAGACCCTTCTAGAGCCCCCCAGGACCCTACTAAAAGCTCCCAGACCCTTCTAGAGCCCCCCAGGATCCTTCTAAAAGCCCCCAGACCCTTTTAGACCCTCCCCGGATCCTTCTAAAAGCCCCCAGACCCTTCTAGATCCTCCCAGGACCTTTCTAAAAGCCCCCAGAACTTTCTAGAGGCCCCAGGACCCTTCTAAAAGCCCCCAGAACCTTCTAGATGCCCCCAGGACCCTTCTAAAAGCCACCAGACCCTTCTAGAGCACCCCAGGACCCTTCTAAAAGCCCCCAGACCCTTCTTGAGCCCCCCAGGACCCTTCTAAAAGCCCCCAGACCCTTCTAGCGGCACCCAGGACACTTCTACAAGCCCCAGACCCTTCTAGAGCCCCCCAGGACCCTTCTAAAAGCTCCCAGACCCTTCTAGATGCCCCCAGGACCCTTCTAAAATCCGCCAGACCCTTCTAGAGACCCCCGGACCCTTCTACAAGCCCCCAGACCCTTCTAGATCCACCCAGGACCCTTCTAAAAGCAACCAGACCCTTCTAGAGGACCCCAGGACCCGTCTAAAAGCCTCTAGACCCTTCTAGAGCCCCCCAGGACCTTTCTAAAAGCACCCAGACCCTTCTAGATGCTCCCCGGACCCTTATAAAAGCACCCCGACCCTTCTAGAGCCTCCCAGGACCATTCTAAAAGAAACCAGACCCTTCTAGAGAACCCCAGGACCCTTCTAAAAGCCCCCAGACCCTTCTAGAGCCCCCCAGGATCATTCCAAAAGCCCCAAGACCCTTCTAGAGCCCCCTAGGACCCATCTAAAAGCCCCCAGACCCTTCTAGAGGCCCCTAGGACCCTTCTAAAAGCCCACAGACCCTTCTAGACCCTCCCCGGATCCTTCGAAAAGACCCCAGACTCTTATAGAGCCCCCCAGGATCATTCTAAAAGCCCCCAGACCCTTCTAAAGCCCCCCAGTACCCTTCTAAAAGCCCCTAGACCCTTCTAGAGCCCCCCAGGACCCTTCTAAATGCCCCCAGACCCTTCAAGAAGCACCCAGGGCCCCTCTTAATGAACCTCGTCCCTTCTAGAGCACCCCAGGACCCTTCTAAAAGTTCCCAGGCCCTTCTAGAGCACCCCAGGACCCTTCTAAAAGCCCCCAGACCCTTCTAGAGCACCCCAGGACCCTTCTAAAAGACCCCAGACCCTTCTAGAGGACCCCAGGACCCTTCTGAAAGCCAGCAGAACATTCTAGAGTCACCCAGGACCCTTCTAAAGGCACCCAGACCCTTCTAGAGCCCCCCAGGACCCTTCTAAAAGCGCCCAGACCCTTCTAGAGACTCCCAGGACCCTTCTGAAAGCCCCCAGAACCTTCTAGAGCACCCCAGGTCACTTCTAAAAGCACCCAGACCCTTCTAGAGCATCCGAGGACCCTTCTAAAATTCCCCAGACACTTCTAGAGCACCCCAGGACACTTCTAAAAGCCCCCAGACACTTCTAGAGCCCCACCGGACCCTTCTAAAAGCCCCCAGACCCTTCTAGAGCCACCCAGGACCCTTCTAAAAGCACCCAGACCCTTCTAGAGCCCCCCAGGACCCATCTCCAAGCCCCCAGACCCTTCTAGAGCATCCCAGGACCCTTCTGAAAGCCCCCAGATCCATCTAGATACTCCCAGGACTTTTCTAAAAGCCCCCAGACCCTTCTAGAGCCTCCCAGGACCATTCTGAAGGCCCCAGACCATTCTAGAGCACCCCAGGACCCTTCTAAAAGCCCCCAGACCCTTCAAGAGGCCTCCAGGACCCTTCTAAAAGCCCCCAGACCCTTCTAGAGGACCCCAGGACCCTTCTGAAAGCCAGCAGAACATTCTAGAGTCACCCAGGACTATTCTAAAGGCACCCAGACCCTTCTAGAGCCCCCCAGGACCCTTCTAAAAGCCCCCAGACCCTTCTAGAGAAACCCAGGACGCTTCTAAAAGCCTCCAGACCCTTCTAGAGCCGCCTAGGATCTTTCAAAAAGCATAAAGACCCTTCTAGACCGTCCCCGGATCAATCTAAAAGCCCCCAGACCATTCTAGAGCCCCTCAGGACCCTTTTAAATGCCCCCAGACCCATCTAGAGAACCCCAGGACCCATCTAAAAGCCCCCAGATCCTTCTAGAGGCCCCCAGGACCCTTCTAAAAGCCCCCAGACCCTTCTAGATCCTCCCAGGACCTTTCTAAAAGCCCCCAGACATTTCTAGAGGCCCCAGGACCCTTCTAAAAGCCCCCAGACCCTTCTAGAGCTCCCCAGGACCCTTCTAAAAGCCCCCAGACCCTTCTAGAGATTCCCAGGATCCTTCTAAAAGCCCCCAGACCCTTCTTGAGCGCACCAGGACCCTTCTAAAAGCCCCCAGACCCTTCTAGCGGCACCCAGGACCCTTCTACAAGCCCCCAGACCCTTCTAGAACCCCCCAGGACCCTTCTAAAAGCACCCAGACCCTTCTAGAGGCCCCCAGGACCTTTCTAAAAGCCCCCAGACCCTTCTAGAGCCCCCCAGGACCCTTCTACAAGCACCCAGACCCTTCTAGAGCCTCCCAGGACCCTTCTAAAAGCACCCAGACCCTTCTAGAGGCCCCCAGGACCCGTCTAAAAGCCTGTAGACCCTTCTAGAGCCCCCTAGGACCTTTCTAAAATCACCCAGACCCTTCTAGAGGCTCCCCGGACCCTTATAAAAGCACCCAGACCCTTCTAGAGCCTCCCAGTACCCTTCTAAAAGCAACCAGACCCTTCTAGAGAACCCCAGGACCCTTCTAAAAGCCCCCAGACACTTCTAGACCCTCCCCGGATCCTTCTAAAAGCCGCCAGACCCTTCTAGAGCCCCCTAGGATCCTTCAAAAAGCACCCAGACCTTTCTAGACCGTCCCCGGATCATTCTAAAAGCCCCCAGACCCTTCTAGAGCCCCCCAGGATCATTCTAAAAGCCCCCAGACCCTTCTAGAGCCCCCTAGGACCCATCTAAAAGCCCCCAGACCCTTCTAGAGGCCCCTAGGACCCTTCTAAAAGACCCCAGACCCTTCTAGACCCTCCCCGGATCCTTCGAAAAGAACCCAGACCCTTCTAGAGCCCCCCAGGATCATTCTAAAAGCCCCCAGACCCTTCTAGAGCCCCCCAGTACCCTTCTAAAAGCCCCTAGACCCTTCTAGAGCCCCCCAGGACCCTTCTAAATGCCCCCAGACCCTTCAAGAGGCACCCAGGGCCCCTCTTAAGGAACCCCGTCCCTTCTAGAGCACCCCAGGACCCTTCTAAAAGTCCCCAGACCCTTCTAGAGCACCCCAGGACCATTCTAAAAGCCCCCAGACCCTTCTAGAGCCCCCCCGGACCCTTCTAAAAGACCCCAGACCCTTCTAGAGGACCCCAGGACCCTTCTGAAAGCCAGCAGAACATTGTAGAGTCACCCAGGACCCTTCTAAAGGCACCCAGACCCTTCTAGAGCCCCCCAGGACCCTTCTAAAACCGCCCAGATCCTTCTAGAGACTCCCAGGACCCTTCTAAAAGCACCCAGAACATTCTAGATCCCCCCAGGACCCTTCTAAAAGCCCCCAGACCCTTCTAGAGCATACCAGGACCCTTCTAAAAGCCCCCAGACCCATCTAGATCCTCCCAGGACCATTCTAAAAGACCCCAGACCCTTCTAGAGCCTCCCAGGACCCTTCTAAAAGCCCCCAGACCATTCTAGAGCACCCCAGGACCCTTCTAAAAGCCCCCAGACCCTTCTAGAGCCCCCCAGGACCCTTCTAAAAGCCCCCAGACCCTTCTAGAGCCACCCAGGACCCTTCTGAAAGCCAGCAGAACATTCTAGAGTCACCCAGGACCCTTCTAATGGCACCCAGACCCTTCTAGAGACCCCCAGGACCTTTCTGAAAGCCCCCAGAACCATCTAGAGCCCTCCAGGACCCTTCTAAAAGCCCCCAGACACTTCTAGAGAATCCGAGGACCCTTCTAAAATTCCCCAGACCCTTCTAGAGCCCCCCCGGACCCTTCTAAAACCCCCCAGACCCTTCTAGAGCCACCCAGGACCCTTCTAAAAGTCCCCAGATTCTTCTAGAGCCCCCCGGGACCCTTGTAAAAGCCCCCAAACCCTTCTAGAGGCCCCTAGGACCCTTATAAAAGCACCCAGACCCTTCCAGAACCTCCCAGGACCCTTCTAAAAGCACCCAGACCCTTCTAGAGCCCCCCAGGACCCTTCTAATAGCCCCCAGACCCGTCTAGATGCCACCAGGACCCTTCTAAATGTCCCCAGATTCTTCTAGAGCCCCCCCGGACCCTTATAAAAGCCCCCAGACCCTTCTAGAGGACCCCAGGACCCTTATAAAAGCACCCAGACCCTTCCGGAGCCTCACAGGTCCCTTCTAAACGCCCCCAGACCATGCTAGAGGCACCCAGGACCCTTCTAAAAGACTCTAGACCCTTCTAGAGCCTCCCAGGACCCTTCTAAAAGACCCCAGACCCTTCTAGATCCGCCTAAGATCCTTCAAAAAGCATAAAGACCCTTCTAGACCGTCCCCGGATCATTCTAAAAGCCCCCAGACCCTTCTAGAGCCCCTCAGGACCCTTCTAAATGCCAACAGACCCTTCTAGAGAAAACCCAGGACCCATCTAAAAGCCCCCAGATCCTTCTAGAGGCCTCCAGGACCCTTCTAAAAGCCCCCAGACCCTTCTAGAGATCCCCCGGACCATTCTAGAAGACCCCAGACCCTTCTAGAGCCCCCCAGGACTCTACTAAAAGCTCCCAGACCCTTCTAGAGCCCCCCAGGACCCTTCTAAAAGCCCCCAGACCCTTCTAGACCCTCCCCGGATCCTTCTAAAAGCCCCCAGACCCTTCTAGATCCTCCCAGGACCTTTCTAAAAGCCCCCAGACCTTTCTAGACGCCCCAGGACCCTTCTAAAAGCCCCCAGACCCTTCTAGAGCCCCCCAGGACCCTTCTAAAAGCCCCCAGACCCTTCTAGAGCACCCCAGGACCCTTCTAAAAGCCCCCAGACCCTTCTTGAGCCCCCCAGGACCCTTCTAAAAGCCCCCAGACCTTTCTAGATGCCCCCAGGACCCTTCTAAAAGCCGCCAGACCCTTCTAGAGACCCCCGGACCCTTCTACAAGCACCCAGACCCTTCTAGATCCACCCAGGACCCTTCTAAAAGCAACCAGACTCTTCTAGAGGACCCCAGGACCCGTCTAAAAGCCTCTAGACCCTTCTAGAGCCCCCCAGGACCTTTCTAAAAGCACCCAGACCCTTCTAGATGCTCCCCGGACCCTTATAAAAGCACCCCGACCCTTCTAGAGCCTCCCAGGACCATTCTAAAAGAAACCAGACCCTTCTAGAGAACCCAAGGACCCTTCTAAAAGCCCCCAGACCCTTCTAGAGCCCCCAAGGATCATTCCAAAAGCCCCAAGACCCTTCTAGAGCTTCCTAGGACCCATCTAAAAGCCCCCTGACCCTTCTAGAGGCCCCTAGGACCCTTCTAAAAGCCCACAGACCCTTCTAGACCCTCCCCGGATCCTTCGAAAAGACCCCAGACCCTTCTAGAGCCCCCCAGGATCATTCTAAAAGCCCCCAGACCCTTCTAGAGCCCCCCAGTACCCTTCTAAAAGCCCCTAGACCCTTCTAGAGCCCCCCAGGACCCTTCTAAATGCCCCCAGACCCTTCAAGAAGCACCCAGGTCCCCTCTTAATGAACCCCGTCCCTTCTAGAGCACCCCAGGACCCTTCTAAAAGTCCCCAGGCCCTTCTAGAGCACCCCAGGACCCTTCTAAAAGCCCCCAGACCCTTCTAGAGCCCCCCCGGACCCTTCTAAAAGACCCCAGACCCTTCTAGAGGACCCCAGGACCCTTCTGAAAGCCAGCAGAACATTCTAGAGTCACCCAGGACCCTCCTAAAGGAACCCAGACCCTTCTAGAGCCCCCCAGGACCCTTCTAAAAGCGCCCAGACCCTTCTAGAGACTCCCAGGACCCTTCTGAAAGCACCCAGAACATTCTAGAGCACCCCAGGACACTTCTAAAAGCACCCAGACCCTTCTAGAGCATCCGAGGACCCTTCTAAAATTCCCCAGACACTTCTAGAGCACCCCAGGACACTTCTAAAAGCCCCCAGACCCTTCTAGAGCCCCACCGGACCCTTCTAAATGCCCCCAGACCATTCTAGAGCCACCCAGGACCCTTCTAAAATCACCCAGAACCTTCTACAGCCCCCCAGGACCCATCTACAAGCCCCCAGACCCTTCTAGAGCATCCCAGGACCCTTCTGAAAGCCCCCAGACCCATCTAGATACTCCCAGGACCTTTCTAAAAGCCCCCAGACCCTTCTAGAGCCTCCCAGGACCATTCTGAAAGCCCCCAGACTATTCTAGAGCCCCCCAGGACCCTTCTAAAAGCCCCCAGACCCTTCTAGAGCCACCCAGGACCCTTCTAAAAGCCCCCAGACCATTCTAGAGCCCCCCAGGACCCTTCTAAAAGCCCCCAGACCCTTCTAGAGACCTCCAGGACCCTTCTGAAAGCACCCAGAACCTTCTAGAGCCCTCCAGGACCCTTCTAAAAGCCCCCAGACCCTTCTAGAGAATCCGAGGACCCTTCTAAAATTCCCCAGACCCTTCTAGAACCACCCCGGACCCTTCTAAAAGCCCCCAGACCCTTCTAGAGCCACCCAGGACCCTTCTAAAAGCCCCCAGACCATTCTAGAGCCCCCTAGGACCCTTCTAAAAGCCCCCAGACCCTTCTAGAGCACCCCAGGACCCTTCTGAAAGCCACCAGAACATTCTAGAGCACCCCAGGACCCTTCTAAAAGCCACCAGACCCTTCTAGAGCATCCGAGGACCCTTCTAAAAGCACCCAGACCCTTCTAGAGCATCCCAGGACCCTTCTAAAAGCACCCAGACCCTTCTAGAGGCCCCTAGGACCCTTCTAAAAGCCCCCAGAACCCTCTAGAGCCACCCAGGACTCTTCTAAAAGCCCCCAGACCCTTCTAGAGCCTCCCAGGACCCTTCTAAAAGCACCCAGACACTTCTAGAGCACCCCAATACCATTCTAAAGGCCCCCAGACCTTTCTAGACCCTCCCCGGATCATTCTAAAAGCCCCCAGACCCTTCAAGAGCCACCCAGGATCATTCTAATAGCCCCCAGACCCTTGTAGAGCCCCCTAGGACCCATCTAAAAGCCCCCAGACCCTTCTAGAGGCCCCTAGGACCCTTCTAAAAGACCCCAGACCCTTCTAGACCCTCCCCGGATCCTTCGAAAAGACCCCAGACCCTTCTAGAGCCCCCCAGGATCATTCTAAATGCCCCCAGACCCTTCTAGAGGCACCCAGGAACCTTCTAAAAGCCCCCAGACCATTCTAGAGCCCCCCAGGACCCTTCTAAAGGCCCCCAGACCCTTCTAGACCCTCCCCGGATCATTCTAAAAGCCCCCAGATTCTTCTAGAGCCTCCCAGGACCCTTCTAATAGCCCCCCGACCTTTCTAGACCCTCCCCGGATCCTTCTAAATGAACCCAGACCTTTCTAGGGCCCCCCAGATCCCCTCTAAAAGCCTCCAGACCCTTCTAGAGCCCCCCAGGACCCGTCTAAAAGCGCCCAGACCCTTCTAGACCCTCCCCTGATCATTCTAAAAGACCCCAAACCCTTCTAAAACCTCCCAAGACTATTCTAAAAGAACCCAGACCCTTCTAGACCCTCCCCGGATTATTCTAAAAGACCCCAGACCCTTCTAGAGCCCCCCAAGACCCTTCTAAAAGCCTCCAGACCCTTCTAGAGCCCCCCCGAACCACTCTAATAGTTCTCAGACCCTTCTAGAGGCCCCCAGGACCCTTCTATAAGTCCCCAGACCCTTCTAGAGAACCCCAGGAACATTCTAAAAGCCCCCAGACCATTCTAGAGCCTCCCAGGAGCCTTCTAAAAACCCCCAGACCCTTCTAGAGCCCCCCCGGACCACTCTAATAGATCCCAGACCCTTCTAGAGGCCCCCAGGATACTTCTAAATGCCCCCAGACCCTTCTAGAGAACCCCGGGACCCTTCTAAAAGCCCCCAGACCCCTCTAGAGCCCCCCAGGACCCTTCTAAAAGCCCCCAGAACCTTCTAGACCCTCCCCGGATCATTCTAAAAGCCCCCAGACCCTTCTAGAGACCCCCATGACCCTTCTAAAAGCACTCAGACCCTTCTAGAGGGCCCCAGGACCCTTCTAAAAGCACCCAGACCCTTCTAGAGCCTCCCAGGACCATTCTAAAAGCCCCCAGACCCTTCTAGACCCCCAACAGGACCCTTCTAAAAGCCCCCAGACCCTTCTAGAGCCCCCCAGGACCCTTCTGAAAGGCCGCAGACACATCTAGACACTCCCCGGATCTTTCTAAAAGATACCCAGACACTTCTAGAGATCCCCAGGAGCATTCTAAAAGCTCCCAGACCCTTCTAGAGCACTCCAGGACCCTTCTAAAAGCCCCCAGACACTTCTAGAGCCCCCCAGGGCCCCTCTTAAGGCAACCCGTCCCTTCTAGGACACCCCAGGACCCTTCTTAAAGTCCCCAGACCCTTCTAGAGCACCCCAGGACCCTTCTAAAAGCCCCCAGACCCTTCTAGAGCCCCCCCGGACCCTTCTAATAGCCTCCAGACCCTTCTAGAGGACCCCTGGACCCTTCTGAAAGCCCCCAGAACCTTCTAGAGCATCCCAGGACAGTTCTAAAAGCCCCCAGACCCTTCTAGAGCATCCCAGGACAGTTCTAAAAGCACCCAGACCCTTCTAGAGCCTCCCAGGACCCTTCTAAAAGCTCCCAGACCCTTCTAGAGACCCCCAGGACCCTTCTAAAAGCCCCCAGACCCTTCTAGAGCCACCCAGGACGCTTCTAAAAGCCTCCAGACCATTCTAGAGCCCCCCAGGACCCTTCTAAAAGACCCCAGACCCTTCTAGAGCCGCCTAGGATCTTTCAAAAAGCATAAAGACCCTTCTAGACCGTCCCCGGATCATTCTAAAAGCCCCCAGACCCTTCTAGAGCCCCTCAGGACCCTTCTAAAAGACCCCAGACACTTCTAGAGAACCCCAGGACCCATCTAAAAGCCCCCAGATCCTTCTAGAGGCCCCCAGGACCCTTCTAAAAGCCCCCAGACCCTTCTAGATCCTCCCAGGACCTTTCTAAAAGCCCCCAGACATTTCTAGAGGCCCCAGGACCCTTCTAAAAGCCCCCAGACCCTTCTAGAGCTCCCCAGGACCCTTCTAAAAGCCCCCAGACCCTTCTAGAGCACCCCAGGACCCTTCTAAAAGCCCCCAGACCCTTCTAGCGGCACCCAGGACCCTTCTACAAGCCCCCAGACCCATCTAGAACCCCCCAGGACCCTTCTAAAAGCACCCAGACCCTTCTAGAGGCCCCCAGGACCCTTCTAAAAGCCCCCAGACCCTTCTAGAGCCCCCCAGGACCCTTCTACAAGCACCCAGACCCTTCTAGAGCCTCCCAGGACCATTCTAAAAGCACCCAGACCCTTCTAGAGGCCCCCAGGACCCGTCTAAAAGCCTGTAGACCCTTCTAGAGCCCCCCAGGACCTTTCTAAAATCACCCAGACCCTTCTAGAGGCTCCCCGGACCCTTATAAAAGCACCCAGACCCTTCTAGAGCCTCCCAGTACCCTTCTAAAAGCAACCAGACCCTTCTAGAGAACCCCAGGACCCTTCTAAAAGCCCCCAGACCCTTCTAGACCCTCCCCGGATCCTTCTAAAAGCCGCCAGACCCTTCTAGAGCCCCCTAGGATCCTTCAAAAAGCACCCAGACCTTTCTAGACCGTCCCCGGATCATTCTAAAAGACCCCAGACCCTTCTAGAGACCCCCAGGATCATTCTAAAAGCCCCCAGACCCTTCTAGAGCCCCCTAGGACCCATCTAAAAGCCCCCAGACCCTTCTAGAGGCCCCTAGGACCCTTCTAAAAGACCCCAGACCCTTCTAGACCCTCCCCGGATCCTTCGAAAAGAACCCAGACCCTTCTAGAGCCCCCCAGGATCATTCTAAAAGCCCCCAGACCCTTCTAGAGCCCCCCAGTACCCTTCTAAAAGCCCCTAGACCCTTCTAGAGCCCCCCAGGACCCTTCTAAATGCCCCCAGACCCTTCAAGAGGCACCCAGGTCCCCTCTTAAGGAACCCCGTCCCTTCTAGAGCACCCCAGGACCCTTCTAAAAGTCCCCAGACCCTTCTAGAGCACCCCAGGACCATTCTAAAAGCCCCCAGACCCTTCTAGAGCCCCCCCGGACCCTTCTAAAAGACCCCAGACCCTTCTAGAGGACCCCAGGACCCTTCTGAAAGCCAGCAGAACATTCTAGAGTCACCCAGGATCCTTCTAAAGGCACCCAGACCCATCTAGAGCCCCCCAGGACCCTTCTAAAAGCGCCCAGACCCTTCTAGAGAGTCCCAGGACCCTTCTGAAAGCCCCCAGAACCTTCTAGAGCCCTCCAGGACCCTTTAAAAGCACCCAGACCCTTCTAGAGCATCCGAGGACCCTTCTAAAATTCCCCAGACCCTTCTAGAGCACCCCAGGACACTTCTAAAAGCCCCCAGACATTTCTAGAGCCCCACCGGACCCTTCTAAAAGCACCCAGACCCTTCTAGAGCCTCCCAGGACCATTCTAAAAGACCCCAGACCCTTCTAGACCCCCCCAGGACCCTTCTAAAAGCCCCCAGACCCTTCTAGAGCCCCCCAGGACCCTTCTGAAAGGCCGCAGAC